>QVOB01008979.1:0-34926 GCA_014839585.1 Pseudomyrmex concolor | reverse complement strand
TGACAGCATTTCTCGGAATAGTACCTGCCTCAACGTTTTGCCGCGCGCGGAACCAAAGCGCGGAAAATCTGTGAGGCATTACTGTATATAGAAGCAAGAAATATCATACCGATTGAGATAATACCATCGACTGTTGTAAAAGTAATGATTATTATCGATCCGGTAATGAGCTTTCCAATTAAATTTCTGAATTTTTCTTTGTCCTGTTGGCACGACTGACGCGCGACCGTTTTAGACTAACCGTTTCCGACCGTTTTCATTGAGAACGTTTTATGTGTTAACTCTAACCACTTTTTGTGTTTGTAGTTTTGCTAAATAAATTAATTGATATTTGCAACGAACCAATATAAATCAGAATCGCATGATAATCAATAGCTGCAATAACTGATGTAGTATAACATAGTGTAATATTACATTTGAAATGTAATGAATAACAGACTGAGCGAGTGGCTAAACATATACGTATTTTGCTTTGCGTCATTTATATACATTGATCATCAAGATTTATCAGGATGAGCACGTCACAGGACGAAGACGAGCGTAGAAAACGTTCGCTGCAAGCTGGTAGAGAGATAGTAAGTATTTCCTTCTAATTATGATAATCATTTCTATTTTGAGTATAATGAGACTAAAGAGGTAAGCTACTGATAAAATAAAAAAACAATAAATAATCATTGATACGTGAAATCCTAAAATATTCTTTGATTTTTTAATTTTTGAATCATTGGGTTTTTAATTTTTCAGTCATTATAACATATACATTTAAAGAAAACATGATAAGGCAACAGAATTAAAAACACAATATATATATATTTATATACACAGCAAATATCAATTCATTAGAGGGCTGACATGTTTTCTTTGAAATTTGAATCTTATATATTTGATGTCCAAAACTTGTAAATATAACATATATCTTACATAATGATTATAAAAATTAATAGATTAAAACATCTTAAGATTTGATTATTTGTAATTTATAATTTTTTTAAATACATTTGATAGTGCATTATCATTCTCTTTAGTCTTAACACTATTTTATTTACCATTTTATGATTTTTACTAATAATCTTAATTTAAGGAAACATTGTAAAACTTTTGAATTAACAAATGTTTGTTTTAGTAAATCAATAAAGTATAATAATAAAAATTTTAATTTTTACAGCTGGAGCAATATAAAGCAAGTCGGTTCAACAAAAGCAAAACCAAAGCCACTAGTGAACATATGGAACCACAGTCTGACAACGAATCGTTTAGTAATGAAAGATCTATATTGCAAACAGAATCTGGTGTAAGAATAAGATAAATATTCTCTATGAGAATATTTATAAGTGCTGTGTAATATTTGAGTTAATAATAGTTTTATCTTTTTTATTTATTTTTTATATTAGACAAATGAAAGTATATTGTCAAGAGATGTAACACACAGCAGTGTTAGTATAAGTGAAGGGGATTTGGAAGGATTAGCAGGTCGAGTTGCAGAATTAGAAGAGTTACTGGAGGGAAAAGAAGCTATAGTTGGAGCTTTAAATGCCGAAATAGATCACTTGCGAGCTGAGACATCATCTCCAAACTCATCACATAGTCAGAGTAGCAGTACAAAAGATGGAAAAGAAATTACATTCTTATATCATACAAAAGTATGTCACATCTAAAACCTACTTTATATACAACTTAAAAAATTTTATTACTTTTTATTAATATAGTATGGCGTATAATTATTATTTTAATAATATAAATATTTATGTATGTGCGTATGTATAACAAACTGCAAACATAATATTTTATATAAATTATAATAATATATCATGTTTTTACATATATAAAACAGCTGCAAGAATTTGAAAAAGCAGTAAATCAACGTGACACTTTAATAGAGCACTTGACAACATCTTTAGAACAAGCATTATCTGCCAGAGATGCTGTCACAACACAACTTAATGCTTTGAATGTTGCAGACTTGACCAATTCTGTAGATAATATGAATTTGCAACAAAAGGCAAGTAGCGTATTTCATAAATCAGCATTTTGCAATTGTATATTGTAACCTTGCTACATATGTATGTGTAGATAAAATGAATAATTTTAACTATTATAAAATTATAACAGATATGTACCACGTTTTAATTAATTAAAAATTACTTAATTAAATTATTAATTTTACTTAATTAAATTATTTAAAAAATATAAAGTGAAATAAAATATTAAAGGAAAGAGAAAAATGGAAAATAGCGAAAGCAAATCAGAATCAGTACACTAAAAAGTCCCAGTTAGAAATGAAGATACGTCAAATAATGTTTAAATCTTTCATAAATAATGTTCTGAATATTTTAGATTGAAATTTTAGAAACGACAATGAGTGATCAAGAGACAGTGATTCATCGTTTAAACGCACACTTGACAGATATTCGTAAGCATGTACAAACACTGGAGATGGAAAGAGAAACACGAAATGCAGAAATCAATGATTACAAAATGCAGATAAATAATCTTAATGAGCAGATCCGTTTTGGAGCTGCCGAGAAGAATTTAAACATTGATGAAACTTTGAAGCAACAGAAGCAATATGAAGCACGTGTTGATAAAATCAAACAGGACATGGAACATATTTTAAACAAATTCACCAGTGTAACGAACGCGAATGCGATTCGTCATCAGCGAGAGTTAAAGGTGAGGCTTTTATTACAATATACATTTTTTATAATTTTCTCTACGTATAGGTACGATCGGGATCGTTGCGATCGCAAAATATAGCCTACTCTATATTTTTTTAAATAAAATTATAACAGTTTTAACTTGTGGGAAATGCATGTGTGTAGAGTTGTTTTTTTTTTGTAATTTAAGAAATTCTATATAGAATATACTAGAATACTTACTCCACAGTAAAAAATAATGTGAGAAAATAGTTAGAACAGAAGAATGATACATAAAAATTACTATTCTATTTTATATTTAATATTAAGAAAAATCAACATAAAACATTTATAATAATACAATAATAAAAAAAAAAAATTAAGAGAAAAAGAAATGAAGCAATCTATTCTTTGTCTTGGTTGTGGCCATTTTCGAATTATTCGAATGATCGTTTCAATATAAAAGTTCTCTGCACTGATATTACACTTTTATGATTACACATATGATTACAGGATTTAGTTTTAAAAAACGAAACTGAAATCACGAATACAAAAGCCAAGTATGAAGAATGTATAAAAGCATTGAAGGACGAAAATAAAATGTTAGCCGATCGTTTGAACAAGGAATTGCCAGACTTGGAAAGCAAGCATGCCAAGGAATTGTCTGTTTTTCAAACGCAATTGGCTCATTATAAGAAAACAGTCGAGGCGTTGAAACTTGAATTAATGAATCACGCCGAAGCGCAAAAGATCGCTCAATCTGAAGTTCAGTTGTACAAATCAAAACTAGACGAAATGAGATTTGAAGCAGAAAACGAGCAACGCGTGCAAAGTTTACAGTTTCAAAAAGAAAAAGAATTATTGAACGAGCAGATTAGGTTGCACAAAATTCAATTAGAAGACATTACGTCGAAGCATATCACAACAATGAGTATCTTGGAATCTAAAGAGAGTATCGAGCGTTCTCTGGAACAAGCTCTATCAAACGCTGCTGTATTGAAGCAGGAGAACGATGTTTTGAAGTTTAAACTTGACGACTTGTCGTGCAGATATTCCGCGGGGCAGTCGATGATCGAAAATAGTCAAATGCACGAAAAAACTCTAAGTGGTAGAATAGTTGAACTAGAGAGATCTTTGACGCGGTTTGACGCTACGAGTGTCAGCACGGTTAGTGAGCTAGGTGATACTATGTACAAAACATTCGATGAGGAAGATGTAAAGAAACAATTAATAAAGCAAAAGCTTGAAGAAAAAACAGAGATGGAAAAGTTGTTGATTGAGAAAATTCACGTGCTTGAGGATGATTTGTTCAAAGCGAAAGCCGAATTAGAACAGGCTGACTTTGCTAAGGAAGCTTATGAGAAGCAATTAAAAGACATGAAGAATATGTGTGACAAATTGCAACAGGAGGCTGCTGCGGTCAATGCTTCTATTCAAAGACATTCAGAGAGTCTGAACATTGAGAGCGATTCTTTGCAAAAAATAAAAGAACAACAGAAAGAAATCGAAAGTCTGAAGCTGTTAGTTGAACAGAAAGAAACGGAGAACGCGAGTTGTAAAAAAGACTTGATTGAAATGACGGAAAAGACAAAGAAACTAGAAGCGCAATGTGAGCAATTAAAAGATGGTTTGGCTCAAGCGTGGGCTCAATGCGCTGAATTTGAAGAAAAATTAAATCAAAGTATAGCGATGAGCGAAAGCAGTAAAATTAATGTGTCTTTGAATAGTACAACTTCTTCAAAACTTAAAACAAACGAAAGTTGGGATGACAGTGCATCTGATCAAAATTTAATGTATAAGAAGAAAGCTGCGCAGTCGAATAATAGTTATGTGAAGAATGACAGCGAAAACTTGTACAAAGAGTTACAGCAAATTATGGAAGGCGAGTCGAGCTTAGATGAAGTCAAGTTCAAGTTACATCGCTATTATACACTGTGCGAAAAGATGGCAACAGAAAAAGCGCAACTTTTGTTAGGAACAGTTACTTTGCAACAACAAAAGACCAAAGACTCACTAAAATCATTGAACAGCTTACGGATGGAAAAAGAACTATTGAGTCAGAGAATTGAGAACATAGTGAGTCGATATAAAGATGAACTAGAATCCGTTAAAGCAGATTCTGCTAAAGAAATCAAAAGGCTTCATATATTGCTACAAAATATTAAGGTAAATTATTTTTTTTTTTTTTTTGTTTAATATTTTTTTCAGAGAAGTTTTTTTTATATTACTGTTTAAGGTTTAATAACGACTTTGGCGATTACACTTTGTCTTTTTTCTCTAAATTGTATAATTTTCTATATTTTAGGATGGCGATGCAAACTTGAACGATCTAAAAACTGAGCTCGAGACACATCATGCTAAAGAAATGGAAGAATTAAGAACATACTTTGAGAAGAAGTGCTTGCAAATGGAAAAACAATATTCAGAGGAAATTTTCAGTCAACAATCGAAACGTATTTCCGATAATGACAGTGAAACTGAAGAGTTGACTGATGATTTCTATTTTGGTGGTGCTGGTGATTGCTTAAACGTATCCAATTCACGAGCAGCAACGCCAAGTGCGATTGAAGAATCTCTAAAAAACAAAATTTTAGATGTTGAAAATCAAGCACATCTCGAATCAAAATTCGTAAGTAGTATCGAAGCGTTGCGACAGGAATTGGAACACAAAATCAAAGAAATACAAAATATAAAAGCTGATCATGAAAAAGCAATCACAAAACAAAAAGAATTTTACGAGTGTCAAATTCGTGATATGGAAGCAAAACTAGAACATTCATTAGCTGTTTCGACCATTCATCAGGTGAGACAAACTATTTTCCTTATTATGATTTTGCTTTATTAACAATGCTAATAAGAGTGATTTCTGTCATTTAATAGCTATTAGAGAAAGATAGAATGCTTTTTTATTTGAAAAACTTAAATCATTTCAAAATAAAGCTAAATCACATTCAAATTATAAGAATGTTATTTATTTGACTTAACACATCTTGGCTTGGTTTGTAAATGTTCTTGTTAAATTTAGTGTACATATATTATGAATTTATCGTTACGAATTTCTCTTTATTGTCAATATTGCTTAAATTGTTTAAATTGTAACAAGACTATATAAAGATGCCGCTTATATTGCTTTTTTTAAAGTTAATTTTTGCAAAACAATTTGTAGATTTTGTTTTGTGTGAATTTTCAGAAAGAGTATTAAAATAGATAATGCATGATGATGCAGTATGCGCATTATTTGTAATTCTTTTATCTCTGATCTTTTTTGTTCCATTTTTAGAAATACATTTTTCGTATGAGATTGTAGTGACTAAAAAATAATTGTGTTTTATATTTTTATAAAAAATAACTGTCTCTTAATATGCAAATTTTCTTGTGACTAACATATCGTCGTGTGACTTCATGTTTTGCATGTAGCATTGTCAAACAGAATGGGAAGCATTGGAGAATGGTGAATTGTCGAGTTTGCGTGACGCGTATAATCATCAACTCGAAGAACAGATTGCGCTAGCTAAACAAGATATTGTCAACGCACTTCAAGAGCAATTTCAGGTAGATTTATATTATATGCGATCAAGTTGATTTTAAGAATGAGATAAAATTACACATGTTTCGCAATTATCATTCTTGAAGAAAAAAACTTATGCTTTTTGTTTATGTTATATGTATATCGTCACATTTGATTCATATAATTTTTTTCGATATATTTAATAACTTATTAGATGATTATCAAGAGTCTGTTCTGATTCGCAGGCATTATTGGAGTCAGATAAAGAAGAAAATTGGCCATTTGAGTTGTTGGAATTACGAGATAAATTCACGAGCAACGCTAAGCAAGAAATCCAAGAATTAAAAAAAATGCATTGCGCTGAATTAGCTCATCTGAAGGATGAACATAATAGCGTTGTAGCGCGAATATATGAACAACATAAAAAAGAAATTAACATTCTTAAAACAAATGTTGAGAATGTAGATAATAAACAGGAGACTAACTATGTCAGATCTTCGGACAACAGTATCGTAGTTGAAAGGTAATTTATTATTAAACATTATTTCGCATGATTTATCAGGCTATGTAACTTTAAACAAATAATTGAAATAAGACTTTGATGAATTTTCAATTAAGAGAAATAAGAAAGAACAAAAACTATCAGAGCTATATTTCAATTATTCACGCCTTTTGAAAAAAAAGCGTTACTCCATAAGTATTTTATATTGAACATTGCGAGAAATATCATTAAGTAGTTTGGTTAGCCAACTGTAAGGCAACTACACAAAATGCGGAAAATCCGGATTTGATTTTTCTAGTCAAGATGTTTTTTTCGCAGTTTTTTTTTTTAGATTAAATTTAAATGCTAAATGGAAGATTTTTCTTATACGAGATGCAAACTAAACATCCAATGTAGTTTTTCAAATTAATACTAATTTAAGTCCATGTGTGGTTTGCTAACATATATTTATTATATATCTTATTTTTATTAGAGATAATTTATACAAATTATGCATGAAACTCAAGAATTTTCTTGGAGAATTACTTAACTATTTTTCGGACTGCGAAGAGGAAGTTAACAACATCCTAATCAATGAAGTTTTGAAAAAACAACAAACAGAATCCGTTTGCCATGAAGAAGATTTAAACGAAACTGATAATGTCATTGTATCTGAAGTACAACAAAAAAATTTGTCCGATCAAACAAAGCAACTGATCAAACGAGTCCATTTTGTACCACAATCTAGCAAAATAACTTCCATTGTTAACAGCGACGAGAAAACGCTGCAAAGCTTAATAGACGAAGATGTAGATGAGATATTGAAAAAAGAGCTGAAAACTTGTTTAAAACGCCTAAAGTTAGATAACATGCGAATTCTTAATCTTTCGTTAACAGACGGCGAAGAAACTGGATTTCTATCAAAGGAATCTTTCTTAGAAAATAAAAGTAATGAAAAGCTTTCTTTGAAATTAAGCCACGCTGAAGCATTGATAATAGACTATCAAGAAGAGATAGAACAGCTAAAATTGCATATTTTAGAACTGCAGCAAAAGTTGATTAATGCAGAAAACAAAAAAGAAATTATTACTGAAGGATATGGCGAAAGTGACTTTTCTAGAGGCGACGTTGTATTACAAGACTTCTCGCAATTACAAGAAAGAGGTAAATATTTATCTAATTGTATTACATAAATACACACACACAGAGAGAGGATATAGAAAAATACATGTAATTATATTCTGTAATCATATTCTGTAGTAATTTTTTTACTTGGAGTATTCTTATACATCTTGCAGCTAGACACGTATTATCGAACGGCGGTGGCGATACGTCTTATTTACTGCAATTAATTGAAGAACTATGCAGGCAGAATGATAAGCTTATAGATGACGCTAAAAAAGAAAGAGAAGATTTACAACAACAGGTAAACTCATGTCAATTTTGCTTGAAATGTATCAATTGCATGACCTCTAATTATTCTATTATATATTGGTATGCCAGCACAGTGATGAATATTGCGGTGTATACGGTGTTTCGTTAAGAACAAACATGTCTTTGTAGTTTATTCAGTCTATACATCTCTGTATTTTGATGAGCTTCGGCGTTTATATTATTATATACCAAATGTGTTTTTTTAATCATATAGCAAAAGTTTTTAACACAAACATGTTTCATTTATATTGCACGTTATTTACACTATGCAATTATGAAATAATTGATATATTTTTTATTATATTTTAATTTTTGTTTTAAATAGTATTATAAGATCATAAAGAGAAAAAAATCATGCTTTGGTATGTACACTATATACTATGTGTAGAGTCACAAAAAAACTAAATATTTAGAGTTTGTATTCTTTTGGAATCTTAGATTTTCTGTTTTTTGGTAGATTGTTAAATATTTTATATATTCTTTTTTTATATTCTTTTAGATCTGCAAAATTATAAGTCTTTACGCATAGAAATTTTTGCGTTCTATATGACTCTTGAGTGTTTGAAAGTTGGTTTTTACTTCTCTTTAAAATTTAAAGTTTTAATAATTATTTGCAAATAAACTATATGTTTGGTATTCATTTTTTTATGCACTTTTTGTACAAAATATTTTCTTTAATAATCAATATTTTTCAGTAAAATAAGAAAACATAAATTAAAGAGCAGTGCATATACTGCAATCACATGTTACAAAATACATTTTATTAATGAAAAATATAATTTGACTTTAATCCTTCAATAAAAAGAATCCAAAATAAAAGTGCATAGCTTTGCGATGCAGGTTTAAGAGATTGATTGGCGTTCTGTTGTCTTGCCAGCAGGTACCTTTAGAACTTACTCCTACCCCATACATTCACAGGGTTTGCTGCAAAAAGGTAAATTAAAGAGTTACTAATATTATTGTGTACAAAACGCTGTCCGTAAGTTAAACTGCCTGTAATAATAAACGTAACATTTTATCGCCAGTAGAAATACAAACAAATATTTTATTGAAATATTATTTTTTCTATTTATATAATACATATGTACATGCGAGCGTCTATTTATTATTACATTTGATAATGTTTGCTGTGTGTATAATGTTGAAATTGTTACCTTGCATGACTTGTTTTATCGGAATGTATTGGGATTCAGATTCTACTATTTTTCTATTTTTTTCGCTAAATTGTCGTCATTTTATATGCATTTCTTCAAAAGTATTTTAGAGTTTTTACTTTTTTTCTACTTTTATTAACATTTTTTTGTATTGGATAACACTTCAGTTCTGAGAAGCGTTTAGAAGTTTTTTTTAAATATCTAAAGTTTTTAAATAGCACATTAATTGTTTTCCTTTTGTATTTTGCAAACACTTGTTGTTAATTCAGATTTTACAATATGTTCTTTAATTAAATAAAAATACTAATTAAAGCAATAAAGTATACTTACAATTAGTATATAAATATATCATGGTATTATATCTGCTTATTATACTCATTGTATTTTTTCTATACATATAAATAGCATTTATTTGTTTGCACTTGTAAGCCATATAGTTTAAATAATACTATAAATAATACTATAAATTTAACAGAGTTTAAGATTTTATTTTTTTATTTTTTTATTTAACTATACTTTTAACTAGTGTGTTAAATTTGTTTAGATTGAAGCAGCAGACAAGCAGTTGCGAGCAACTCGTCGATTCCTGGATGAACAAGCGAGTGAACGCGAAATGGAACGAGATGAAGCTGCTAAGCAAATTCGATTTTTGCAAGGGCAACTGAAGGAACGCGAGCGCGAGAAAGAAAGAGACATGCGTTTTAGTTCAGAGGTAAACATTTTATTGAAAGTACTATCAATATTTTATTGAAATAAGTTTTTTGTTTTTTGTTTTTTATAAATGTTACAAACTTTTTGTTAAATACAAACACAATGATATGCTTCTTATTATCACTCGCTAACTAACTTTAGAGTATGTTGTCTCTTAATTAATCCTTAATTCTCATCTTATTAAGCATTGAAGAAGATAATTATTATCATTATCCTACATTTTGTAAAAAGTATGACTATTTACAGATTAATTAAATATTTCTGGATTTTTACTACAGCAGTTACTATACTAATCAGGAGATTTCCTGATTAAAATGGCATAATAACTGCCATTTATAATATTTTAAACTACAGATTTTTATGGCTCATGTATTACATGATAATAAATCTTTTAATCTTGGATTTAAAACCTATCGAGAAAAAAGATCATTTGCTTGTGTAAAATATTTTAAGATATTACATACATTACTGGTTTTGTTTTCTTTATTTTTTTATTTTTTATTTATTTATTTATTTATTTTTTTTTTTTGATCAGCAAAGAAGGAGGAATATTAATTTCCAGTTAATTTATTTCGAAAATGATAAAACTCGAGTATAAATTATAAAATTAAAAAGTAATATTATTTTATATTTCACACTTATATATTGCCGTCAATTAGTGTCACTCACCACTACTAATAGTAATAACACATTTTTCTGCACTCTGGTTTGGGTTTTCTGTTTGCGCACAAAGCAGTCTGAGCCTGAAACAACAGACATCCGTGAGCTTCAAACAACTGACACCATTGCAGCTGTGAGTGAGATTGTATATTTAATTTGACTGTTTTTACTTTTCCTACAGTCCTTTTCATGATATATGTACATATATAGTGGGTAAAAAAATATTTCTATCAAAATGTTATCTAATGTATTGCGTATTTTTTGTTTATGTTTCATGATTTGGTTAATAGAGAAACGAAATGTACTCATTGCATTTAAGTAAATTTGTCGAATAAAAATACAAGTAAAAACACTTAATAGAGTGAAAATGTAATGAAGAAGTTCAGACTAGTTCAGTTAATAGAAGTTTGTTCTTTGTTTACTTTGTATATTAATTTTATTGAATACTTTATTTTATTTATTTGATAATTGTAGTTCATCTTATATTGATTAATTATTTTTTTTTTTTTATTCTTTTTTTTACTCACTGTATATTAGAGTAAAATTATCATAACGAGATATATATGGTTTGGATGTTTCACATATTGGATCACGCTTGACTGTGGAATTGTAGGTGATATCCTGAAAAATTGATACATTGATAACTTACACATATACATGTACAATTTATAATTTAGGTGGAGGCTCTCGAGTCTCAGATGAGAGAGATGTCATCATTAATGTCCGATACGGAAGCTAAGAAATCAGAAAAAGAGAGTGAACTGAAGGCGGCAGTGGATAAAATATGGCTTTTACGAGATATTATTGCTGATTTAGAACAACAGTTGCAAGGAAAAATTGAAAAAGAGGAGTCGTTGCAAATACAAATTAGCCAGCTGGAAACTGTGATAACTGCACAGACAAAGAATCAGCAAGAACTAGTTCAAGAGCTAGATGCTATTAAGTCCGGTAGTGAAAGTAGACATCTGAATGAACAGATTAATCATTTACAAGTAAGTGTCAGGTGAATGAATTTATAAAAAAAATAATACATAGACATTGGTTACAAGGTAATTTTTTTATGTTTTAGGAAGAACTGAATAAGCACAAGTTAAGTTCGGAACACTTTAATGTTAATTCGTCCGTTTTAAAGCAGATGAAGACAGAACTTCATGAGATGCAAAATCATTTAGACAAAAGAATTCGAGAATTAGAAACTGCACACATGTGCGCTTCGAATCTGAGCTTGAGTCAGCCGAGCGAAGACGTATCGATCAGAGAACAAATCGACGCAGCAAGATGTCTCACTCCGGACGATCCGTTCTCGCCACCTATGCTACCGCTAGATCAAGTGCTTAAGTTAAAAGACAAAATGCTAAAGCATGCACGAGCGGAAGACGTAGCCTTTAAGAGAATCAAAGATCTAGAAATGCAGTTGCAAGCAATAAAGAATCAAAACGAGGAATTATTAGCGGAACAAGAAATTCTACATCAAACGGCATCCGAACAATTGTTCCAAATCGAAGCAATGCGTGGTCGCTTGGAACAACACAAGCAAAGCGCTCCGTTTGCTCAAAAACAAGCAACGTCTCGATTGGAATTGCAGTTGCATGAAGCTACAACAAAATATCACTTTTTGGAACAAATCATTACCAACAAAGAAATTGAGATAAAAGAATTGAAAGCTCAGCTTGATAGGGCTAATCAAATGTTGGCGGAGAAAGAAACGGAAATGGAAAATCTTGTGGAATTGGAAAACAGCGCGTTGCAAAATCTGAAAGATCAGTTGAAGCTCATCCAGGAAGAAAATAAAGTATTAAAAATGAAGCTTGGAATGCAAGAGCACACTCAAGTGGAACTGCCACAACTAATCGACACCATGTTAGCTGACAAGAACGAAGAGATTGACCATCTGAAGGAGAAGCTATCGAAAAAGGGAAATCAGTTGAATGCTTATTCATCGCTCGTGTTAGACGACGTGCAATTGAGAGAATTAACAAAACAAACGGAGGCAAAGAATAGCGCGCGTACGTTAAGCGATATTCTCTCTATTCATTCGGAATGTGAGGAACCCGAAGCCATTCGTACAACTAACACAACGCAGATGACACCACACAACATCTCTAGCTTCAGATTATCAACGACGAAAAATACATTAAATACAAATAGTTTGAACACTGTCGAGGCTTTATTCGATGCGAACAAAATTGACACAGAAGTCCCACCATTAGATTTGGATTCACACAGTCTCAGTAACGGTATTCGTCACTCGGAAATAAATTTGCATCGTAGTGAATCGAAACTGTCGTCTCCTAAAAATAATGAAGATATTAGTGACGATTCTCACCGAACTGAGGAACTGTTCAATGATAAGCTAAAGGAAATTGAGAACAAGTATGAGTTAGAATTAACTTCCTTGCAGAATCAATATCAAAACTTGCAAGACGAATTCAAGGAAACAGTTGAAAACTTAATGCAAGATAAGAACTTTTACAAGGACCAGTATGAAGTGGCCCAAGTATCAGAGAGTAAAATCAAAAAAGATCTAGAGGAAGTAGAAAACATTTTAAAGTTAAAAGAAATCGAACTCGATGATTATAAAGACAGAATCCAGGTGAATGAGAAGATTATTACCGAGTTGAATTTAGAGAATACGAAGCTGAAGAAAGAAGTAGAAATCAGAGAAAAGGATCAGATGAAGAAGAGTTCGTTATTACACGAGAGCATGCAGGAACTGCAAAGATTCAAGAAACTCGTACTAGAGAAAGATATCGCATTGGAGACTTTGCAAACTCGCAATATTGAAATAGAAAATGAAAATAAACAATTATACGATTTCAAGACAAAGGTTCACTCGCGGGATCGTGAAATCATCGACATGCAAGATGAAATTCTGCGGCTAAGAGACGGTCTGAACAATCGGGATCAAGTAATTTGTAAACTAGAAGAGATGGCGAGACAGATGAGTGACATTCAATCGGGCGCTTCGTCACCGTTATCTTCTAGCAACAAAGATCAAGAAATTCATCATCTCCAAGAGTTCTTGAAAGAGAAAGACAAAGTGATAAGACAGATGAGCGACGACAGCAAGAGTCTTCATCGAGCATTGGAGACCATTCAGAACAAGATGAAGGAATCGGGTAATGTGGTGGAGTTGAGAAAAAAATTGAAGGATGAGCGCAAACTGAACGAGGAATTAAAGGAAATGATGCAGAGGTTGCAGAAAGAATTAGAGTTAAAGGATATGTCCGCGCAACGTTCACAGGATGATAGCGATATCGAAGATATGGTCCAACGAGAATTAAATCTTTCCGCTAGATTAGATAAGCAACTTATGCAGGTTATTAAAACTGATTCGGGAGAAGTCGCGGGAAGAGCTGCAGAAGAGCATCAGATGAGATTAAATGAGATTCGCGATGACAACGAAGTATTGAAAAGATTGATGGATGAGCTAGAAATCGAACGAGACATCATGAAGAACAAGATCGTTGAATACGAAAATCGTATCTTGCAACTAAAATCAGATTTGACAGAGAACATGAACAAGATAGTCAAGCTCGACAACGAACTCGCCTCAGAAAAAAATACGGTGAAGTACTTGAGAATGCAAATAGAGCAGCATCGTCAGATGACAGAAGCGGGACGTAGTCAGGACACTGAATTAATCGAGTTTCTGCAGAAAAAGTTGAAAGACTCTCTCGAGAACGAGGAGAAGCTTCGTAATGATCTGACGTCGATGAGACAGCAACATATTAACTTGGATTCACAATTATTATCCATGAGAAAATTGATAGAAGCTCAAACTGAAAACGCCAGTAAAAACTTACCAAAGTTTGTTGCGCAAGATAAGTCAGAGAGGTAAGCGCGTTTGCTTTATTTAACGTTTATCTTTTTGTGTTGTAAGAAACTTATTTTACAAAAAGGATTGAAATTATGTAAATAAATAATTTTTTGTATCTTAATTTTTTCTGCTTTTTTTCTTTTTTTTTTTTTTTTATATATTTTAAGTGAAAATACCGAAGAAGGACGCGAGAACATTGCAGAATTACGAGAAACTATTAAAAGATTAGAGAACAAGATAAGTAAATATGAGAAACAATTGGAAATTGCGGACGAAGAACGGGAAAGTTTGATCAGCAGCTTAGAGTTAGCCAATGGAATGAAGGAAATCTTAGAGACAAATCTGCGAAGGATTGAAGAGGAGTTGAAAGCGCGTGAAGTGGAATTCGATTATCTGCAGGAACAAATAAAGATGATGAAAGAAATTGAAAATAAGAAACGAGACGCTGAAGTAGATGAGATCAAAGATTTGCATAAAGAGATTAGCACTGCCCGAGATACCAGAACAGATTTAGAGACTGACATCAATCTTACGAAGCAGGAATTAAAAAAGTCTTCAGAACGAGAACTAAAGCTTTCGCACGCAATGGAATCTTTGAAAGAAAGAGTAACGGAACTCAATAGAGAACTGGCACTTTCGAAAGAAAAGGAAAGAAAAATGACCGAATTAATTGAAAATCTGCAGACAAGAAGATTAAAAGGAGAGGAAGAGGTGAGAATGTTGAGTGTTAGAGATATCTCGAGTGTGATGCAGAAAAACAAAGAATTAATTGAAAAAATTGAGAAATACGCTGCTGAGAAAAATAATCTTGAAGATAAACTTACTAGAATGCAACACGATAGGGACTTATTGATGCATCGTGTGAAGCAGCTTGAAGGACAGTTGACGAAACTGAAAACTACACAGATTTCAAGCCAACAGACAGTTTCTTTCGAAAGGGTATATTATGATTATGATAACTAAACTTTTCAATGCGATTTAAAGTTCTTGCGTAGGTTAATGAATTCTTTTAACTGTTTTGTAATGAGCAAGGATATGTAATGTAAATTTTATTTTGTTTTCTAGTTACAAACTTTTTATGGCAAGTATTTACGTGTGGATAGCAGGAGAAGAGCATTGGCGTATCAAAAGAAATACTTACTGTGCATTGTCGGTAGTTATCAGTATTGTGAAGAGAATACACTATACGTGCTCGCACAATTGACTCGAGATCAACGTTCTTACACGCGGCAGTCGCGCAGTAAAAAAGTACGCTTTAGAATCGTTGTATTCACGATAATTAGTATACGAAGGATGAAGTGGTTGATTCAACGTTGGCGAACAGGAAAACGCGCCGGTGCTAACGCTATTATGGGTAGTATCGAGCAATTGATTGATTTGTCGCCTATCAGAAATACAGCATCAAATCATTCTCCACCTGTCAGAGAAAGAACATTGAAGTAAGTACACGCGATTACCAAACTGTTATTCTAGCATGCGATATAAAGAAAAAACAATTAAATTGTAGTTTTAGTGGTAGAGGTAACGAGGGACGGAGAAGTTTTATGGAACAGTATTATCCAGAACTAAGAAATTCCCAAGATATATTCGACTCCGTCATACCGGAATCCGGAACTAGTCATTATATCCCGGAATAACAGTATCTGTATCTGCTTTTAGTATTTGTAGAAGTTTAACTGTACAGTGTTAGTATTATGAATATCGCATAATTGTTTGAACGATGCATAGTATAAGTTCTGTTTTTTAAACTGACTTGTTTTAGTAATAATTCCGTAGATAATTTTTAAACTTTATAAACACCAGAGAACACCGTACTAATATCAATCGGTCTTTTCATTTTTAAGCTTTCTAAATTTTTTAAAATATATTAAAAATCTAGTTATTTGCGTTTAATATATTCAGTTTTTTTTTTTAGAAGTTGCGAATATACGAGTTTTTTTTTCTTAGATTTATACATGTATCTTTATCATTTTTGTTTTTTTTTTTTGTTTTCTTTTTTGTCAAAAACAATATATTACATATTCTTTCTTTTTTAACAAACACGTTCTGTGTTTTGTACTAAATTGCTGCAGTCGTCGGTGAACGATATGCATGGGATTTCTATTTTCGTTCGACTGCACGAACGGTTTACGTCACATTAATCCTTAATGATTAATGAAAGAAATGTGAAGCTCGTCAGCTCGACCGGAAATAATTAAAACTGGGCATTTACGCGGACTTAATAAATTGCTGACTTTTTATACTGTTAATGTTATCTCACTATATGTGAAACTGGTTTGACCTCTTACTGATCATGATGACGTAGTTTTGAAGTATCATATACAAAATTGTAAAGCGTTATATACTAGACGTCATTAATAAGTAAGAAAAATGTGTGCATGTAAGAAAGGTTTCAATATTGTAAATTACACAAAAATCAATTGTTACCAAAATAAAAGCACTCTGAAAACAAAAATTATAAACGTTAATTCAGAGATTGCTTTTAATATTGCGTAAATTATATATATATATATTGTAAAGTAGTATAAATAATGTGAATCTGCGTGCCTTCGTGCGTGTAAAAACGCATTTATTATTTATTTATCAAGATAAAAAAAGTCAAGCTTTTTCTATATCTCGATTTGCATTTAATGTGAACATTTTCTGAGAATTCTATAATAAAAAAAATCTTTTAATATGTGTGATTTACTATTGCTTCTTGAATATTATAACTTGTAAATATACAAACTAACATAAACAAATTGATTATACCTTCTTTAAATTGAATGAATTTTTATTAAATATAATGAATAATAAAGTTTATTTTATTGTGAGTGATATGTGTATTTCTCTGTAGTAATAATTAGGAAAAAGATATGTCATAGTATTTTGTACGTATGTATATTTCTTGAATACTATATATGTATTTACATATATACAATAGTGTGTGATAAAATATAATAATCGACTAATCAGTTTATTATATATGGTGCTCTATCGTTTCTTGATTTATCTAAAAAGATATATTAATTTAAAAGTTTAAAATGTAATATATAAAGAGATAAGACTTGCTTTGTATTAAAATGTCAACTTGTGTATTTTTTTTTTTTTTTTTGAGATTTTTTAAATTTTTGGATAAATTTATGGTTTCTGATGTGTGCGTTGATATATCGAATATGAAAAATCTGAGCCGCAAATATTTTATATTGAATATGGTAAACAGATAGTTTCGCACATGATCGTTGTAATAGCAGACGGAAAATAGAATACTTTCCTGTATAATTTTTGTTTTTTTTTTTGTTTTTGTTTTTTTTTTTTTTTGTATCTTTAGGCAAAAACCTGCATTTTTGTCATGCATAATGTAAGAAAATTTATTAAAGGATTTCTTTAGTGATTGTGTCTTCTCACAATATATTTTTTACATAATATTTATAATTACTTTCACAGCGACTTATTACCTTATCTATAATGCGTGTAATGCAAGTCGGAATGTTTGATCCGTTTAAATAGATGTTTTTCTATCAAAATAACATGTATATATAGGTGAATTAAAAAGAACTGAGATAAGAATTTATTTTGATGAGAACATGAACGCTTCTATAGAACATCTAACTCTTTACATATCTTTATAGAACTCTTTTATTTATCAACTTATATTCTCAGATAAAGCTATTTTGGATTAAGAAAAAATTAATCTTCGATCTAAAATTAAAATATCAAGTTACTTTTCTTTAATATATATAGTTAAATAGTACGTACTCTTGTAGACTATATTGAGAGTGAAAATAGATAAAAAAGAAATATTCAAAAACCGTTGAAACCTCTTATATATAATTCTAACTTTGAAGATAAATTTTTTATTACAAAAAGATGACCTTTTCTCAATTCCTTTTAACTCGTCCTGCAGAATTCTTTGAATTGATTAATTTCAACGGATCTTGTGATTCGAACAAGCGTCTTTAAAGTTCGTTGCGTTGAACGGCACGAAATAATCATCATGTAGCTGCCTAACAATGTTCTCTATCGGACATAGCTTGATGCTTTTTTTTCCTGCCTGTTCATCGCCGAAATAGCTATTGGCATTTCTGCAGAACGGAATTCTCGGCGTGACGTCCCGGCCGTTGGAGATAACGCGGAAATAGAAATCGCTGGCGAGGCGATTGTCATTCCGCGAATTGATCTTATAGATCTCGATGATGAGTCGGGAAGCGTAATATGTCGCCACATCCGGCACGATGCCGAACGCCGTGGCGAGATATTCCAGAGACTTGTCGTGGCCGGAGTAAAGAGCAATCTTCGGGCGGGCCTCAGAGATAACGCGCAACATAAAGTTAACGATACTGCGTAGCATTCCGTACGCCTTCAACAACCCGTATTTATTGTGACTGTTGCTCTTGGCGATCTGCTTAGACTGCCAGTCTGTATAGGCAAAGAGCCCGGTTACATGTTCGCTTTTCACGCATATTCGCTGTGCGTCGAGTTCTGCACATGGTAGCGGAGCACCGTGGCATACGTATGTCAACAGCGCGTCTCTCAGCGTGTTTGGATCGCACGTTTGCGCCTGATCCGGAAGCTCAAACACGGCGCTCGCTGCCTGTCTGATTAGCTCACCAATGGCCGGATGAGATTTCAGATGGTTTGAGGTCTCCTAGAAAAAAGTAACAATGCTATCGAGGCTTTGTCGATTTTGTTATAAACAAATTATAATCATATGAATTTAAGATCGTTATTGATCCCCTTCTATCTTTAAACGTACCAAATTGAAAAATAAAACCTGCATGCATCATGAAAAGTGAGTTTGCTCGGACGGAAAGAGAAAATTAACTAATTTTTATTAAGAAGTTTTTGTCCTGATTTCTATAGTTTTTACAAACGTCAAATATATTGCGACTAATTTATGATTTTATATAACTTTGGCAGAGAAAAAAGTAGTAAGATATGTATTGTCTGAACAAATTTTATAATGTACACACATCTCTCGAGACTATTTCTCAGTTGTTTCAATAAAAAAATTATAATTAAAATATATTACACATAAGAGAAAATTGAAAAGAACAAAGAGAGAGAATGAGAGAATGATCGCCGAATGAATAATTCTACACGCTTAACGTAACTCGTTTATAACGCGTATATCCATATCTAACAAAAGATATGTTATTTTCCTGTTAGTTAAAAACTCTACTTATAATGTCTCCTTAATATTTCCTGTATCTTATGTGGTACGTTGTCGCGTGTAAAACCGCGTGAAGACAAGATTTATTTTCATCGCAAGAATTATTATCGCTCGCGAATATTTTATTCAGATAACACGCTGAAAAATTCAGCATCACGCCTGGCAGTCTAGAATGACCTATATAATTTTATTGGATTTCCTGAGAAAGTAAGAAGAGCACGATGTTGATGCAGATTATTCAACATGAGAAACTGAAATAGGATTTCATTAAAACTTCTTTAGCTAAGAGACAGGAATATGACGAAAAATATGTTATTTTATTGGATCTTCCTTAATAAGAACGGAAGAGCAATATTAATGCAAATCCATTTCATATATATATATATATTTGTGTGTGTGTGTGTGTATGTATGTGTATGTAAAAGGATGCAGCAATGTAAGAGAAAACATTTCAAGAATATATAAATTAAAATTTATTTGCATAATTATTCATAAAAAAATTTAATTTTATTCATAAACAAATTATATATTTTTAAAATTCTAATCATAATTTTACTTTTATAGCATATTGAAATTTTACATACATGTGTAGATATTTTATGGCTGCAATGATTTATCATCTCTTTGTAAACTTTGCAAAATTATCATAATATCATTCTCTCTTCTCTCATTTAGACATTGATAATTTTAATTATTTGAACACACATATTAAATATATGTAAGAGCTGTTTTGCTCGTATTATGTATATTCATTTATATTCACGTAATTAAAATTCGCGCGTATTACCTTCAAATGCTGCTTCAAGAACTTTTCCGTCGCAGGACAGGCGCATTCGTTATTGCAAAATGTGTAACTTTGGCTCTCCTGCAAACTGATCCTCACCAAGTTCTGAAAACCATCGTTCTCGAAAAACGCGTAGAGCAAAGCGACCACGCTTTGCACGGTCCTGCGGTAAGATGTGCTATAAACAATGACATCTTTGCCGTAGGTGGTGCCGTTGCCGAGATTGAGCTTGTGGTAATAGGCGTTTCTCAGGAGAATCCCGGTTTTCAACAGCTGCAGGACGCCGAGCGTGGTCAACTGACCGATTTTGCAGTCGCGTGCGTTTGTCGGTAGTATAGGCATACCGTGAAACGGGCCCAGAAATTGAGCCCATGCGGTTCTCGAGTAGCTGGACACATTTTGTACTAAATTGACATAATTCTCGTACATGGTTTCCAATTCTGTAACACCGTCGAAATCACCGCGGCAGTTAACGCTGCTTATGTTTCGTATATGAGTTAGAGGTCCTCTGTCTCCGTGGCGAATGAAGATTAGGATGCCGCCCAATGTTAAGTTGCCCTCGACTTTTCCTAGTTTGACGAAAAATGACACAATATATATATATATAGTATAATTAATTATTAAAAAAAAAAAAGAAATAATTTATATCTATAGTAGACTTCTCATTTTTAAAAATAAGATTATATATGTAACGTTCAGCGTGTTTTTTGTTATTAATTAACATAATAACTGTATGTATGTTTGCGACCAACTATATATTTATGTATTATTTATTACAAATGCGCGATTATCTTGTCTGCAAAAAAACTTACTAATGTGATTTGGACACACCGTGATATTGATATATTTAATAATATAATTTCTATTTGTTGCTTCTCGCGCGGGTAGAAGTAATTATTTTCAATAAAATATTTCTTACTTCGAAAGATATATAAACACATACGTAAAATTTGAAACATGAATATAATTGTAAAACATACCTTCGGCCTCTGCGGTTATCTCGTGCGGCAAATTGCAAAACCGAAAGATCTTCTTTGTCTTTGCGTCGGATTTTAAATTTCTCGGAAATTCTCGAAGGGACAAATCATTATTTAAGATTCTCGTTTGTATCGAAGTTCTCTCATCTACGCCGATATATTTGTACATACCTATATAATAAAAAAAATATATATTTATAAATCTTTTACTTGTCAAATAGATAAGTTTTTTTTTAATATTTTGATAAAATTTTCTACATTATTACATATATATTTTACGATTATTATATTCGATAATAATTTCAAAAATAAATTCTATTTTAATATATTAAATATTTTAATATCTATTTTAATATATTAATCTATTTTAATATATTAAACGTAATAAATTTCTAATTTAACAAAAGATTATATAAAAGATTTTGTCGATTTAGAAACTTAACTTATATCTAAAATTGTTTAAAAAGAACATAAAACGCTTTATTACTTTTTATTATAAAAATAATTGAAATTCTATCGCAAATATAAAACACATTAGTCTTTATGGATTTGTGTTTTAGCGAAACATTTATTATTACTAAAAGAAATTTTCTGTTGAATGGATTCCAATGAATTTCTTTCTATAGCCGATTGCGTCAACAATTGCATAATCAATTATAATTGATTATTTTTCTTACTTTATGAGAAGAATGCAAAATAGTCACTAATTTGATAACACACGATGACGTTCATCCATTATTGGAAAACTAGTGTTCTATTTATATACTTCTGTTATTAAATTTAAGATAGTGTAACACATGACATACACAAGCGTTTAATTGATTGTCGATGACAAATATTCTCTCTATATGTAGAGAAAATCCTCTATATGTAGAAAAAAAATTAGGAGAAAAATAGTGATATTGAGTTATTTTTAAATTTATACTAATGTATTGACACTCGAATATAAAATATAAATTATTTTCTACAATATTTGAAAAATTTTACCTAATTTTAATTAGCTCAATTTTTTATACTGTTAACACGAGAGGATATATATTATGTTAATTTGTACGTTTTTATGTTCATATAAATAAACATACAAATTACTCTTGCGTAGCATCTGAATTATCATAAAAATTGTATTGATTTTTTTTTTTTTACAAGTTTTGGTCTTCCTGTTTTCTATCCTAGAAACATAAGACTCTCATTCATCGCAGCAGTCAGCACAAAATGAGCGATCACGAGGTTTCGTTTACCAGCAACCAGCAGAAAGATCCACACGCTCAGAATCACGTAGCAGTAGAACGCTCGGTGCTGATGGGACAACATCGCGAGCATTCCTCGGCGCTCGAGCAGCAGCTGCGACATCGTCGTATTCCAGGCCCCGTGGGGCCGATTCGCAGAAGAGAGAAGAGCGACAGTCGTTAGACTTGTTTTCAAGAGTGTGACGACGGTGACGACGACGACGACGACGATGACGAAGACTACGCGCAACAATGCGGCGAGGACGCGACTGGATTTCCGTCCCGCTCGAAGCCGATCGAAGCTGCATCTTCTTCAAACATCCATCGACCACGCTTTCCGCATATTTATCGGCGGTCTGGTGACGCACCTGCTTGCTTGCCTGATTCGTGTAACTGCGACAACCGCAAACCAAGTTGCCAAAGAAGAAACGCTGCCGACTCGGCCGCACATTCGCTCGAGATGGAACTGCCGGCCTGTGTCCTGACATGGCGATAACAGGAGGTGGTGGGTTTCTTCTCGGGCGCAGGCGCCAACACTCGCGATCACCTTCCACCCTGAAGAGTCGGCTAAAGTTCTCCGCGAGACGAGGGCGGCTTTCTCGTAACGTTTATCGACCTTCCTTTATCTGCGCGGCAATCAAACGAAGAGCGCGATCAGCAAAAGCCGGTCGCGATTATATCCCGCTTTCTGTTGAAAAAGCTATTTCTCGTCTCTCACGTAACTCTCAAGATATTAAAAATAGATCTGCAGATATATAGTAATGAGCTTTTTCTGGCAATTACTGATCGATCCTCAGTGAGAAAAGAGAGTGACTGACGGATTATTTGGCATTCTGCACCTGACCGACTTTTACGAACGCGTGCAAGTTGAATGTTTCTTGGATGTGTGTGCATCTCTTAATACAAAATACGGCTCTTTCAACATAAAACGTTAAAAAACTCTTTTAACATAAAATCAGCGCTGATTCGATGTCAATTATTTGCAATTTATTTTGTAACTTTTCTTTACCATTATTCTGCAAAACTTTTGCTATCTTAGCTATACTTGAGACAAAACTTGACAGAATAATAAAAAAAAAAAATAAATAAAATAAAGTCTGCATAATTTTTGACATATTTTGACTTATAAAAATGTGAGAAATAAATAAGCACGTATCGAACTTTTTAGCACAATAAGAAACACCTCTGGCATTTCAATTTTAAAGATATATAATTCTATTTTCAATAAACAATAGCCACAATCACATATCTCAAGAATTACAATCAGATATGTATCTGTTAGCTCTGATTAGTTTAGCTTTCGTAATTAAACAGTTTCTGAGTATCTCTAATTAGCGTTCGTTACAATTCAAGCGAGATTCTGTAGCATTCGCATTTACATCAGCGACTGAACTCACCGCGATTACACTATTCGATTTGATCGCAAGTTAAAACTCTGACAAGTGTTATCAAGCAAATAATCATGAAAAGCAAAGTTCGACGATGAGGCGCAACGGCGAGGAAAACGGATGCTGATGTCATCGGCACGGCTTTGCACTCTCGGCCCAGTCAATAACTATATTCCGTTTAAGACTGATGGTTAGATTGTCTCGCAGTTGATGGTTAGTCTCGAGTTCTCATATCAGAACAGTTGTCGCGCTCGAGTTATATCGCATCGACGCGATTGCACGTGAGTAATCATGTCTGTCTACATACTAACACCATCGCACCGTCGTCGGCGATTGTCATTGGTAATTGAACGCTCTCGCAACATTGTAAACTTAAACGATTTCTAAACGAGTGATATGTTTTGTTAATGAAAATTCTACAGTAAAAATGACGCTTTATAGTAAGAAGATAGTAAGAAAATATTTTAAATAACTATACATTGAACTGATCAAAGAACAAACACTAGGATTTACATTATAAAGATACTTTGTTCATTAATTAACTATACACACACACACACATGTAAATGTGTGTATATAGTTAGAGAAGATTAAACATGTAATTATATATAAATTGCCCAATGTAATTGTTAAATCGCTCCAATATATACTATAGCTGCCTTGGCATTGAAATGACCGCCATTTCTCTTAGTTTAGATCTCTTAGTATTTCTAACGCCAACGACTGATTGTAAGAGAACATCCGGTAGTGATACAATACATCGCGTGCATTTATCGCGAAGACTAAACTTTAACAAGCTGTACATCAGCCACTGTACGACATTTCTAGACGCATATAACATGTTGCCATCCTCATCTTATCATCTTATCATCAATCACATTTGTATCGCTTGTTATGTTCGAAATATTTGAGCAGATTTTGAAGTTTATAGTCCTTGTATAATTATTCTACATCGTTCGATCGCGCAATTAAAACATATTTTTTTCAGTCAGTCTAACATTTTCGAGAATTGTCTGCGCAAGCATAAGCGATCCCTCTTGTTATCATTATCATTATCGTCTACCCGTGTGCCTGATCTCGTAGCCTTGGCAAGATCATTGCCACCGTTACGATTGTACGGATTGTCATTGCGGTAATGATAACGAGCACCTCCGTTATGGGATGCTCTGTACAATCAAGATCTTCGGATTCCTAACGTACTTGCTGCATAGGCTGTTCGGCTGTTCAACAATATAATTATCGAGCACTTCAAATCAGTGCTCGTAATTCTTTTGTGCGCTTATCAAATTATAATTTGTTCTTGTTTTACAATACAATAATTAAAGCTCAAATATTTATATTATGCGACAAGTTTTATATGTGCAAATGTTGCATATAAAAAAACACGAGTCTTTGTCTTCTACATTATTGTTTATAAATGCATAATATTATAATAATTAATAATAATATATTTTCTTAGTATACTTTGTTTCTTATATACTAATTGTAAAATTATTAGTCATTCAGAAATTCTATCTAAGAAATATAAATATTTAAAATAAATATATGTATAATGTATTACACAGCTTATAGCTTTAATATATTAAAATTTTATTCATTCAATTTTATTCATAATCGATAGATATGTACTTTTACTAAAATGACTGATTGTAAGATATAAGCAAACAAAAGCAAGTGCGTCTGAAATTAAATTAGATTATGATAAAAATCAAATTGTTTTTTCAAACTTGTAGCCGTAAAGGTTTTTTAAAAAGAAATTACGTGCTTTTTGCATAGCACGACATCTTGGTAAACTTATTCTTTAGAAGACTTAGACTTAGACTTTGCTTAACACACTGATAAGTCGTGAGACGTAGAAAAGAAGAAAAAGATTTGGTATGTAGTATAACCTGTTTTGAAACCATTATTTTGTCTATCTTATACACGAGGGATGAATTTTCTACCTGCACAGGTATGAGACTCGAAGACGCACAATAACATAAGCAGATCAGGATATTCTCAGGAGCATCTGCGCGTACGATATCTATTGTAATAAGAAATTTATTTTCAAATTTTATCAAATAAATTTCTTTTTAATATAATAGGTACTATAGCAACGTTGTAAAAGATTTTGTTATTACATATTTGTTCACAATTATCTGAAAGCATTTCCAGGTCTTTCTAAAATAATATATTCTAATAAGATTATAAAAATAAATAAATGTGCTCTTAAGTTTTTTAAATAACACAAAAATATCCACATATTATATTTTTTATCCGCAATATTTCTGACTATATACCAATCTCGGAAACACTAGTAGCATATAACAGCATAGTAAACAACTATATTCCTAAAATAATTATGAAAAAAATCTCTTTATTGTTTATTAAGTAAATTTTCAGCGTGTGTCGTTAAAAGAAACAAAATAGTCAGATAATAATAATAAATTACGTTAAACCGTAACGCTAAATAAACCGAAAAAGTGTTCCACAAACTAAAAAATCCGCGAATATCGTTATCGCAGAACGATCGAGTCGATCAAGCGCGAGAATGTGACGTAAAAAGAAACGCAGATCGTCGGGTATAGTAAATGCGCTGCGGTAGCTGGTTTCTGGAGAGTTTTATCGCTCCCGTTGCAATCTACAGGGGTGGAAGGTCAGCTTCAAGTGCCTTGACGTCTTGGAAAGATAATGTATTTACAGTGTCAACCACGTTCTTTGTTTTCGTCCAATGCGAGCACAACAATCCGTTATCATCGCCGAGCTCACGCGCTTGATATCAGCTAGTTGGTTGTCGTCGAAAATTGTGTATTATATGTATTTAAAAAATTATTTCGAATGTTTTGGATGCTATTTTAACGCGATATTTTGTCTTACCATAAATTAAAATAAAGTTAGCAAACGAAAAAAAACTCCTAATTTTAATGTTGATGAGAATTGTACTTTCTCATCAACATTGAGTTAAGGACAAATTAATAGTTTGTTAAATATAACGCGTGTACATTTCTAACACGAATAATATTCGTATTACTTTTGTCAAATGGTATACTTATTAACGTTTATAAGAAGTATTAAACAAAACTTTTTATCTACTTGTTTCTTCTTAATTCATAAATACACATATGAATATTAAAGCCACATTTGTGTTTCAAATCAGATTATTAAAATCTAATTAAATATTCAGTAAAACTTTAAGAGTTTCAATTATACATTCTGACAATTGTTTCTAACTTAACATGTGTCACAAAAACAATCTTTTAATGGAGAGAAACAATAGTTTAATGTGCATCGTAAATTTAATAATTTCAGTGACATTTTAAGACGTAATCTAAACTACGAACTTCGCGTTTTGTGATAGGATATTATTTTTCATGATATCAGTCAATGAAAATACCAGTTGTATATGTTAATACGCGCTGTGCGCTGTCATCGTAACAAAGACTGCAAATCGATTACGATCTATTACGTAAATTAATGAAAGCGACGTTTAATCGTGCGGTCTCTCGTGACACTTTTCAAAACGTAACAACTAGTTTATGTGAATTTGTCACATACACGATCACGCGTGTGATTGGCCAGCGAGGAAATGTCAAACTAGATAGCGCACGGCCACATTCATTACTTCCGTTTTACCACTGATGCTCTACGTTCGATGTGTTTGAGTTGCAAAATGTCGAAAGAAGATCAGCTATCTTCATTGGATAATTTATCAGATCTCTCTCTCTCTCTCTCGACTACAAATAAATAAATTTTTTCTTTATTATGTTATTACTATTATATTGAAAAAATATAAATAAAATAACGCAACATGAAATATTTATTATCTGAAATTGACAATATAACAAATGTAAAAGCTGAGTGTTATTACAGGCATTATTTTGTTTGTTTATCTTATAATGAAATTTTTATTTACCAAAAAAATAGGACATTTTTTAAAATTGCTCTAAAAATACAGAAAATGTACAATGGTTATATTATTCAATTTTACCTGATTTCTTTACTAAAAAACAAAGAAAAACATTTTTTTTTAATACAATAGAACGATAGCCTCGGAATTACTTGAAAATTATCAGTGATGAATTTTTCGACGTATCTTTCAGACGCTGATTGATTTTTCGCAAGCGATCAGTATCTCATAGAGTGGCGAGTGGTAGAACGGAGAGGATTGGATCACGGACGAGAGTAAGTAGGTACGAGCGGAATCTCGAGCGGCACGTCGAGCAGTTTGAATCCCGCTTCCTTGCGACAACGTTCGACTCCTTTCTGTTGGCCTCGTTCGAATTTCGATCGTCGATCATGACACGCGAACGGACGAAGACGTGCAGCGCTTCCTGACCTGTCAGTTCAACAGAACACGAGAGAGAGACACGCGAAAAAGTTCCACCGTAAAGATAAAAAAAAATAAATAAAAGTTTTCTTAAAAATAAAAGTTTAGATTTTGTCGTAGATGGTGATAAAGTGTGTGAGTTATAGTTGAGGTTGAGGTTTTAAGGTTGAGGTTTCTTCTAATTGAAAATTGAGAAACAAGGTAATTACTATCAGCTGATCGATCATTACATGAAGAATAAATCTTGATTTTGCATTTCCGCGATTGAAAATGCATAAATTGTAAGCTCTTCTCTTATGCTTTCTCTTCTCGGATTCTGCGCTAAACTCTTTAATCTTTTTATTAATTCTTTTCGTTAAAATGTATGTACGCACGTGTAAAATTAAATATTTTTTTGTATAAAACATTAATTTTTAAATTTTTATAAATTTTTTTTATTTTTTGCAACGTAAATAATAGTGAAAAGAAACAAAGTATTTTTAACTTAAATAAATAAAAGTATTTAAATATATATAGAATTAATATTTAATGAAATAACAGTTTACACACTTCCTTGATTATATAATTACGCGTTTTTATTTCTTTTGAAATTTATGTGATAAAATCTATATACTCTCGCTTTTTGAAGAGAGAAAGTAGAATAGAAATAATCGTAGAAAGTATAGGAAAGGAAAACGCAGAAAGTCTTATTGTAAGATAATTAATAAAACGCAATTAATCTCTCTCTCTCTCTCTCTCTCTCTCTCTCTCTCTCACAAGTCTTCTTGTACTCTTGGTAGTGGTAGTGCTTAAGTAACTCATAATGTCCATTATAAACAGCCCGTAACATTTGTTAGAAATTACACAACACAACAGGGCTATATTCTTGATGCAACCGGAAGGAAAAGTATTTAATTTTGCATGCTTAATCTTAATATTATTGACTCGATAATCGTTGAATTAATTTTCAACTTTATGGTTTGCAATACTATTACATTTTATACTTCTTGAAAGTAGATCAAAGAGTTCAGAATGGCGGAAAACCTGTCTTATAAAATTACGTTATCAAGTTTAGAGGGCTAAAACTTGCAAGTGCAGAGCTCGCGTGCACTTCCTTGTTAAAATGACTGTAATCACGGAAGAATGTTCGATGAGTGCTCGCAGTGTAAACAGGAAGCGCTTTTGTTACTAGAATTATGTTATGCCCACGCAGTTTGGTGCAAGATTAGTCATCGTTTACCGGCTGCATTACAAGCAGCCCTCTATTGCCGACTCGCTTTCGTATTAACTCACTGCCTCGAAGCCACTTATTATCTTATTAAGGGCTATTGTACCGTTCCTAAACAATAAAGTAAGGGACAACTCTATGATGGGAAACAGTCACTTTGAGAATATGTAGAAGTCGGACTTTCTAAAAGCGGCAGTGTGCACATCGTAGAATGCGTGAAATTAAAATCTCGCCGGGTCAAGGATACGCGAAACAGGGAAATCTATAAATCTTTTATCAAAATCTTCACGATAAACTTATTTTCTTTTTACTGGTTTTTTTCGTAACACTATTTGTGTTATTATATAATTTCTTTACATTTTCAAAACTTTCTAAAATCTTTCGATGGTAAAACACAGGGTATATATCGCGAGATTATAATTGGGTTAGTTTACTATAAGTTTATTAAAATAATGATTGATTTTATTCGTCAGTTTTATAATTTACATAATGCCACCAGACGTGTCTGCTTAAACAAGGCATCCAAATGTGAAGTAATCGGGAAATGGTAGTTGCCATTTGCATTCAAACTCCACGTTAAGTGACAAATAACACATTTACGTCACGTATTATCTTATTCCGGTCGCAAACCGTATGTCGTAACGCCGAGACGAAGCAGTTCGGACTCAGCGAAAAAGTATCGCTGTCCAACAACGGGTCAATCAACTGCGCGCTGTTGTGACATGTTCCTTGAACATCCCCGTTCCCGTAACAAATTGTTGACCTCGGAGGGTCGGTAGGGAATTGCACATTACTGACGCATTGGCAAATACGTACGTGCAAGGGGACACGCTGATGTTCGCGAGGGCCTTCGTCGATCTGTTTTCGTCAAAGAATAACTGGAGAGAGAGAGAAACAGACAGAGATAGAGAAACCTCTATAAAAATGTCTTGCAAAACTTTTAATATTGATTAAAATAAATTATTTATAGATACACTCCAATTAAGTTTCTGATTAAATCTACGATCTTTCTGACAAACTTTTAAAACAAAATATTCAGAATATACTGTAATTATAATGCGTATACTATTATATTTTTAACGCGATCACAGCAAATATTTTAAGCGCAATTAACTCTATCTCTTCTTTGTCAGATTATTGATGTTTACGAACTTACGCTCTTACAAGCGCACACACGCATAAGAATTCATTCCTTTTTGTAACCGCACGGAACTGGCGAATAACATTTTTGAATGTCTCGGCAACACGCGTATGGACCAAAAGATATACTTATGCAATCTGTTTAAAGTAAAAGAAAGTAACTTCGCGCGGATGTTGAGTAAAGAGAGAGGCGATTGTCCGGCCCATCGTGCGCCGACGTCGCCAACCGATCCTCCGTAACCGATAAATTAAACACTCCGCAGATATCTCTTCCGGTTTGAAAGCATGCGGCTGCGCGCGCCAACAGTAGCCGGTCATTTCGACGGAAGAAATCGAGCGAACAATGCAGGGATTACTATAGCATATTACAGTGCGTTGCACTCGACATGAAAATATCATGTCTCATTACTCAATTCGATAATAATTCAAGTTGATGAGTCAAATCATAAACTCGATGTATAATAACTTCGGTTTTATTCTTGGCATAGAGAGACTTTGGTTTGATTATTCAAAAAAATATCAAATGCAAATGATAACTTTATATTATATAGAGTTTTAATTCTAATCTCCTTTAGCGTGTTACTATTTTTGTATATATTTAAGTTGAAGAAGATTGCAACAAATATCTGACGTTCTCTTAGAAAATATTTACAACATAAGTTCACAAACATTTCACATTCTGATGTACAACCCAGACTTGTAAATACTTACTTTTTTTACAAGTAGTCCGTATTTTCTAATAACGTGCAATGTATATTAATGAAAAAGCTATCTTTAACTAAACAAATTAGTAAAAAAATACTTGTTTAAAATACATAATATAACATAATAAGGTACATAATGATTTAAAAACTAAAAATATTTAATAAAAAATAATACATAAGTTCCACATAAAGATAAAACCACAAAAAGAATGTCAAGAGAAAATTGTTAAATGTTATCAAGTCAATATTTACTCTAACGTTCGAAACATGCTTTTAATCAAACAATTGAAAGCTTGTGTAAAGAGATAAAAGTCAAGCTTAGTCTTAAAAATCAAAAATTTGACATCTCGAAACATACTCTAAAAAACAATTTTAATAAAAATTAAGTTACAAAAAAATCGGTTACTTTTTTAATAAGAAAGATATACGACATGAAGCTATTTTTATTTTATATAATTCGTCTCGTTTTTCTTGACTTTATTTTCTATACTTTTGAACTTTAGGGTCCAGGCTTTATATTTATTTGATTTCACAGACTGATAGTGATTATACACGCGTATTGCGTATTATAGATTTATGTCACGGTAATAAAGTTCATCAAGTGTGTGTAGAGAGTAGCATCATTCACTCTCGCGTGTGAAGCAACCAGAGCGTCAGTTTTTTTCTAAGCAAGTACAAGTGTCTCTGAAAGAATTTTTTTTGCGCCAAGATAAGGCGATTAAAGATTTGCTTATTATGCTATTATCTTGAAGTGAGGCTCTTAATGAAATGCTCGATAAATATCTTTAGAATTATATCATCGTCCTAAATGACGACGACGACGACGACGACGACGACGACGACGACGGTGATGATGATGATGATGATGATGATGATGATAATGACTTGTGATATAATAATAATAATAATAATAATAATAGTAATAATATTGATGTACTAATAAAACGGGATATTCTTTTATCTCACTTTGTTATTACTACAATAAATATTATTTTCATTAACTTTTTATAAATATACTTATGATGTGGAATATAAATTTCAAATTTAACACTATTATAAAAAAATGTGAATATATACATATATGTACATATATATTATAGAAATAAATAAATATATAATATGTACATATTGACATAAATGTGTTACTATTTCAAAAATTGGTGTATAACACAAAGCTTCCAAATGTATGTCAGTTAGCATTAGCAATAAACATTACTTGTCTAGTAATCGATAACTTTATAGATGCTTTAAACCGTGTACCGGTGTTTTGTCGCGTCCACGTGCTTACAATAACGCACTTTATAAAAATATGCTCAACGTACGCTAATAGATTATAAAAGCTCGATTTACGTACGTCGTTTTAAGAAACGCAGCCTTGTCCCGATTTTCTTTCCGTAGCGATCATTCGCAATGATGGACGAGCCATACGGTTTTGCAACAGTTCACGGCTTTAAAGAAAAAAAAGATCAAGCTGTACTGTATAACATTGTCACGCGCGCAATCCTTTCGCTGTCAAAGAACAACGAGACAAACAAGAAAGAAAGAAAGAAAGAGAGAGAGAGAGAGTTAACGGAACATGCATATTTATGATATAGCGCGAATCTGATGTGGTATTGCCATTTGCAACTTATTTTGCATTTCTGGAATGGTATAAGATTTATCTTTAATATTTAGTTTTTTCTAAATGTGACTAAGTGTTTATTTTCATTACAAATATAAAATTCCGATTCTTGCGACTTATTTTGTAAACAATAGAATAATAAATGATAATATAATTGCTACGTCGCTCTAACTTTTTTTTTAAAACAACGATTGAGTTTTATTAATTTGCGCTTAATAAAAATGTAAAATTATCATTTAGCATTTTTAAAAAAGAAATCTGTAATTTTAAAAACTTCAGTCATATCTAAAACATTTGAAAAATGTAATAATTCGACTAAATACGTCGCCCTTTTAACGTTTCCGTACGTGACTTTCTATTTTAAAGTATAAACTTATTTGCGCTGACTGATTCTCCGTCACGTTCTTGCTTTGTGTTCTCAAGAATTGTAGTTTGTAAGGTCAGCATCTACAAGATGAAAATTAAGGAAAAATATTCTTGGTTTTTTTTTTTTTTGAAAAAACAAGCGAGAGAAATCACATATTTCAAGATATACATTAGATGTAATTGTAATCAACTTTTTTTTCTGCAACATCTTTTTCATAGAAAAAATTTCTATATTTTATTGAATTGAATTTTAGATTTTATTAAGCATATTTATATTTACATTTTAATATAGTTATTTTAAATTTTATCACAACGTCTTGTCTGTATAATGAAGAATATAAAAATATCTTGAAAAACATGTTACCACAAAATCATGAAATTACCTTTCGCTCTTGCGAAATTTCACATGAATAAATATCCAAGATTTCCGACTGTAGTTCAAGTTTGATATCAAATACGAGCATCAAATACGAGCATCAAAAACGAATTTCTAAGTTTGATGTGTAGCACATTTTTAACACCTTAATTTAATAACGTAATATGCACAACCTTGAGTTGTTTTCATATGTGGCATACATGAACAGATTTATCAAGTTTTATAAGATAGAATTTAAAACAAGATCTTTCAACTAAAATGTCGCAAACGACAATCAATGTTACTTGATGCATGATAAAAACTGGCATTGTTATTTTCGCGGTGCCATAATTGCACCGAATCGACTTAAAAAATTCACATTAATTGGATAAACAAGTTAGCAAGTTTTATTCGAAGCACTTTGCAAGTATCTTGAGTACGTAATTTTATTACTAAAGCCGCATCTCGATTGCATGCCAGCCTTTGTTTTTTTTTTCTTTTTTTCTTTTTTTTTTTTTTGATACAACAGCTGTGTCATGTGTCACTCTCGCTTTCGTTTTGCGTAATGTATATCCGGGATCGAAATGAAGTTGTTCACTATCTATAAGGAAATATGCTGGAGAATTTATTTATTATATAAAGCAGGTCACTTTTTACGTAATTATTTCATGGAATTGTAGTTTACTAAATTATGTCATTTTTATTTATATAAGCTTTATAAAAATATTATCATTTCCAAAAGTTGAAAAAAACATTTATACAAAAATTATAAAATTTCCGATCAAGTAAAATTTTACTGACTTTACAATTTTTTCAAACTTGATGACTTTCCAAAGATTTGACTTTCGAAACAATTTGGTGTAACAAAAACTTCTTTTGAGATGTTTGTGGATCTGTAAAGGATGTTCAAAATTGAAAAAGAACTTGCAATATAAAAAACTGATTTACCGAAATTTATCAAACTGATTTTATGTAAAATATTAATGTTACATAAAGATATGAAACAAATATATTTCTCTATTATGCTTTCTCCGATACGTTAGCGGGAAAAGTGCATTCTCGTAAAAGAAAAGAATGGAAATGAAAGAAGAAGAAGACAAGGGTGAAGGACATTTAGAAAGGGCCGTGTCGTAACCGCGACGCGCAAGAAGAACGAAAGTGCTGCGCTTGTAAATAACGAAATGGAAAATTCTCTCCTTAGTCACGGCATACTTTCACGTCGACACGCTGCACTTGCTTATCGTTAAGGTAGAAAAATCGCGCAGTATACATATATATATATATATATATATATATATA
>QVOB01008978.1:0-81558 GCA_014839585.1 Pseudomyrmex concolor | reverse complement strand
GCTATACTTGCATCTCATGTAAGAAAGATCCCGTATACCCCCCGAACTAATTTTAAAATATTGCGAAAAAATACTCCTCAGCCAGGAGTATTTTTTCGCAATCCTGCAAAAATCGGCTCTTATGACCTATTCATATTTCTTAGTTTATACTTTCAGAGCCTTAATATTAATAACGATCAATTCAAAGCAAAAGTACTTGTAGCTTTTCGCAATTGGCAATGTATCGCACGTCGATATCGAGAAGCGTTTGCCAGCTGAAATTGTTAGCTATCTGCTACGCAGGTATGCCAATAAAATTCTGTCTGGCATAGCGTTTAGATATTCCAATAATTAATGAAATAAAAACTTGCCACGCGTGCATTCCGTGTCACTTTGTCAGAGATCAATTTTATCAAAGAATTTATTATTCTCTCTCTCTCTCTCTCTCTCTTTCTCTCACGCGTGTATTTCGCGTTACGCAGGATTTTCATTTGTACGCAAAGCATACGTGGATGACGTTTTCGCTGAGGGATTTCGGCGCTATCCAATCACATCTTATTAATCAACATTAATTTCGAGTGTGGAAGAGCCGGAAAAACGCTTCATCGTTTTGACATCGGTCAAAGGGAAAATAGCAAAGTGAACGACGCGCTTCGCACAAATCAGGTTCGCGTTTCGTGATATATATCGTTAATTTTGTCGAAAAGACATATGCGCGCGCTGCTAAACGAATCATTATGAAAAAAAAAAAAAAAAAAAACGGCACCGGCTTCAAAATGCCATTTCGTCGCTGGGAAAAGGAAAGCCAGCGCGCCGCGCCGTCGTTTCAATTGAATGTTCTACGTTTATTTCCTTCTCTCGACGATCTACGTCCGAACAAATCTGGAGCATCCCCCCGACGCCTCTTTCCTGCGTTTCCACTCCGACCAGCGATTTCATTCCTTGAGAAAAATGAAGTAACAAAATTACAGAGTCGACTCGTCAGCAACAGACTCCGCTAAATCAACTTTCTGTCCCACCCACATTCTCCCGATCTTCACCCCCTTGGTAACCGTCTCTCCCTCTCATTTTGGTCGCACCAGATCTCTCATCCTCTCATTCTCTTCTCGCGTTTCAGCCGAGTCCTTTTCCGCTTTCCCTCTGGTCACCCTGTAATCTAGAAATCTATGATTCAGCGTCACTCGTGTGTCCCTAACATCTGCTCTTTGACAAAACAACGCACTCTAAACTGTCTCGTTCACACAAGGCAGATCTTGTTCTTAGAAAATACATAATATTTTTTTCTCCACGCACTTGAGAATCTTCAGGGCGTGCTCAACGCACCGATACATCGAACCGCTGAATGTATGCTTAGACTCCAGCTCATTAAAAAAACAAAAAAAAATAGAGATAGTAATATGTAATAATCTATAATTTGTTTTTCAAAAAAATCAATTTGTCAACAAATAGTTTTTCTATTGTTTTATTTTATGTGCATATGATATAAATTAGATGCATATGATATATGGTTGTGTGTTTGATTACAAGTATCTATATGAAATATCTTTCTTTTATTAACTTTGTAATTAGAAACAGAGAAAGAGAGAGAGAGAGAGAGAGAGAGAAAGAGAGAGTGAGTGAGTGAGTGAGTGAGTGAGTGACTAAGTGAGAAAAAAAAATATAATAAATTATTATAAAAGGAGATTTACAAAAAATAACAAAGAATCGCAGACCGTATTTCATATTAAAAGCGTTTGTGTAGTTATTCTGTTTTGTCCCTTCCTTTCCGTACTTTAGTTTTTTCTATACTTGTGATATCAGTACACTACGACTTTTAACCGCAGGTACTAAAGTTATCGAAGGTTCATTACGAACTAATTCATCGCATTCCCTCGTGACCTCGTTCAAACTTCGAAGGAATTAAAATTCAACTCCGTAACTCTCGAGTAATAACTCGACGCTCAACGACCGTATCTTTTAAAAAGCCTCCGAAATCTTCCTTTTCTGAAACATCGCGTTTTTAATCAAAATTTTTAATGTATTTGCAACGAGAGTTTGTTTTCTGCGATCGTCAGTTTAGTATTAAGTGCATGCATAAGTTTCTCTCTAAGTTTCCTGTAAAGTAGGTAACATAAAAAAAGACTTCATTTTTACTTTGTTACTGAAAAATTATATCAAGACAAGATCTGCTTGTTTTGTTACTATAGAGATTATTATTATTATGTATATATTTTATTGTGATATACTTGTTTATGTATTTCTTTTTTTATCAGAAAATACTATTGATGTTTTTGTTATTAAAGCATGAAAAAAACTAGATAAAAACAAAGAGAGGTCTCAAAAGCCATCAATTCTTAAAGTTTCATTATCTTTTTGTTCAGTTTGTTTTAGTATCGACTCTTGTCGCCAGTTTTATATTTTTTACTATATTATGTCATCGAGTTTTTTTTTGTCCCAAATTTTTGGACTTATAAGATCGCGAATACACGAATGAAAAATGTGTATTTTAAAGTAAAATATATTTCTCCAGCACATATTTTTAGTATATTTTTTACTGTATAATATGAAATCAAAATAGTCACAAAAATGATTTTAAACAAAGGCAAGTAGTACTTTTGTGAGAATAATAATATATTTAGTTTTTTATAAAGCTCATAGTTTGGATAATTTAGAAACTCCGTTCAACGAAAAAAAGAAGAAATTACATATACGGAACGCATTTATTCTTGTTAACGACGCAGCGTAATGTCTAATTTGCGGTCACCGATGATTGCGAACGCCAGAAACGAAAGCGCCGCGGTGATCAGCGGTTTTGCAGGTGTTCCCCGATATGTAGTTACAGTTGTAATTCGGGAGGAAGAAACCACTTATTAGACGCTCTCGTGTAATTATCGTAATTCATGACATTTCCCGGCGCGTCAGTCGAAATTTCGATCCTTGGTTTATCCCCACACGAAAATCACAAATCATTCTGAAAGCGACACGCTCGGATTTCAAACGAGTTGGGTGCATTTTGCCCGGCCGATCGAATCCGAACCTTCCCGTTCGATGCAACGATGGTGTGCGTTTACAGAGAGGTTTTATGTGCTCCGGCATTTGTGAATTCCCTGATGTTAGCAGCGATTCGTAAGAACGCGATCTTATCCCGAGTGTCGTTTTTCCCGCGCTTTATTAAATACTTTTCTCGAACAATTAAAGGGGCTTCTCGGCTGGTACATTCCGACAGAACGGAGCCTTTGCGCTAACAAAACGGGCTTTAATACTTTACGATCGTTGCGTCAGATAATGAAGTGCTTGGCTGCTGTTTAATTAATTCTTATCGTCAGGGAACTCTGAAGCTTACCTTTTAGTTGAACGAATTCAATATTTAATCTTTTGTTTGTTTTTCATTTAGCAGCTAAAGTGAATTTTGTCACACCATTATGCATTATTTCCTTATTGTCAAAATTAAACAAGTCACAAATCCTCTGGTCAATTAAATAGATTAACAGATATTAGAGAGATTATTAGAGAGAGAAAAATATTTTTTGTGTGTTTTTCTTTTTTAATATTATTTTTGTTGTACTTAATACTTTATATTTTTCACATTGTATGTTATTTAAAATTTTAAACTTTGAGTTAACATAAGTTTATGTGAGATTAACATTTGAAAAGATACCTTTTTTTTTGGAATTGTCATGCAACAAACTTCTTTTACAATTTTTTCTTTACTTCTTTTATATATTTTTTACAAATGTTGTAACTTCTCACCTAACAAAAGTAGAAAAAATGCTGGCATATTATTCGAACTTTTTCGTATCTACGATTATATTCCACGATTATCACAAATTCATAATGAATTAATTAATGATTAATTAATTGCAAAATATTTCGACACATCGTGTTACCGTACATGTAAGTTAATAATAAATAGGCGTATGCAGCGGTTTGTACAACAGACGATATGTCAACGCAAACGGTCGACATCGCGTTTGCCGTGGTGAATTCGCCGGAACAGTAATGGAAGTAGTTCAGCGAGGTAGCTCGCTGAAGTAGCCCAAGGGATCATTTTCATTAAGACCTGGTCAATTAGATGTGCTTCAAATGGCGCACAGTCTCGGCAAACTTGGACAACGCTTTTCCCAACGATACCTGGGACGCAATAGCCTGATAGAACGTGGACAAAAGGAGAGGCCAGCGTATAGATCAGCGCCAAAGACGCGGGGAGAATCGAGAAAAGAGACAGAGGTGTAGTGAGAAGCGAATGAAAGAGAGGGAAAGCCTTCGGAGTGAAGAAGGGGAAGCGACCACTCCTATACGGCCTCGACACAAGAAGGCCACCATAACCTCGGCACTAGTAATTGAACGCAAGTGGTTGAAAGTACTTCTTGGCTCCCGGAAGCGCGTCTTCTCCCCTCGACCACCTCTCCCCCCCTCCGCTACTACCACCAGCACCAACCGGTAGTACCATCTCTTCCACATCCACTCTCACCATTTGCCACTGTTTCTTCCTTCTTGTTCTGCATTCTTCTCCTCCTTCCTCTTCGACTTCTTCCTCTCGACTTTTCTCTCTTTCTCAATCCTCTGCTATCTGTCTTCCCAGCCTTCGTTCTTCCTTTGGCCGCGCCGCTTCAGACGTGCCTGCTTCAGAGACCCCAGTGGTCGCTCTACTACCTATCTCGACGGCACCAGCGAAGATCGGCGAGGGCTTATGATTAATCCGAAAGAGATTAAACTCGTCTGACCATCCACAGAAGCGAAGCAAGTACATATCTCGCCTCGCTCCACGAACCGAGGCCGGATTTTCCGAGAATAAACTAACCTCGCGTCGTGATCGTAAAAAAAAGTAATGAGGAAATGTAAATGCAAATTATCGGCAAAATCTGTCTCTTGGTTTCTCTCTCTAGATTTAACTCTACACGCGAATTGCCGCTTTTCGTCTCACACGTATCCGATTTGACGGTGCGGTTTTCCATAATCTTTTTGTTTGTCTCCTCAAATCTTTCAATAAACAATTGGATAAGTCATTGGAACTGCGGGGCAGATATCATGAACTTTATATCTTGTATTTACTGCCGATAGAGACAAAATAGATGTAACGAGTTAAAAGCAATATAAAGATTTTATTTTATTTTTTGTTTTCATTATTGTGGAAAATTAGAAAAAGTAAAGAGAAAGAATATTTTGCAAATATATAAATTTGTACATATGTATACAATAAAATATATTTATATAACGTATATTCACATGAAATATTATTTACACAAAATTTCAGTTTGTTTACTAGAAGCGTGTATGGCAATAAAAATAATTTTATCAGTAATAATGAACGTGATGTAACTCATTCACAAAAAAAAAAAAATATTTTTAATCTTCATTTTACGCGAACAGACACGCCTTTCACGAAAGAAAGAGCGCATTTATCGTATAATCGGCGACGATCGGTCAACTCTCCGACCAAAAGATCCCGCAGTCAAACATACTGTATAACACAACTGAATATACGAGGCCTTGTGCGAGCTCTCCAACGGCAGTTCCTAATAAGATCTAATCGTCGATCGCTCGGAGCGATCACGCTACGCGAATCAGAGAAGATAGAGCACGCGGGGCAAAAGCGCGCATAATACGATTGCACGATGATTGGATCATTTCGAGTGTTTTATAGACCACAAATCTTCTTTATGGTCATATCTCCAAACTCTTGCGCTCTATCCTTCCCTTCCGATAAGTTAGCCAGACACTAAAGCCACTTCCGAGCTACGAAATTAATTAAGGCTCTCTCTTTCTGTCTCTTGCTCTCTCACTTTCTCTCTTTCTCTTTCTATCTCTCTCGCCACCAGAGTAATTAAACGACAAAAGTATCTCGGTACACCGACACCGATTAATTCCTCGTCGCGAGACGTGCGCAGAGATTCGCAAATTGCTTCGACGCTCTGGCGACACGAGAGATCGCGATCATGATTGCGGCTTGCGGACAGATCCGTCGTGTTTCAAGGATAAATATCGAACCCGACGAACCGCAGTATTGTCACCTCGGATAACGGCCACGTGCAAAACGAATCGAAACAGCGGCAGAGCCGTGGAACACCGGAGTGTAGGTGCGTCTAGCACCGCTCGAGCCACCGAGCTGAATATGACGGCTTCTCTTCCTATCATCTTCAATCCTTTGTCGAACCCTTGTGCCCGCCCGCGCGACGTACGTTGAGTGCCGGGCGTTATCATAAATAAAGAGCGGGTAAATTAGATTTCCAAATCAAGATGGCGACGGCATTGTCTACGACCGGGGCTGAATTAATTGGATTTCAGAGCCAACTTTGTCGCGTCTCGCGCCAGCCGGCCCCCATTCCGCATCGCCGTCCTTCTTACACTTCCTCTCGTCCCGAAGCTACCATTAGACGGGGATCACCACGTGAGACAACGTCGTTGCGATCGCCATCGCATCAGGCAATGGTATCGCAAGTGCCGATTATAATGTATTTTCCATGAGGTTAGCTCCGTTGAATTCAGGACCGCGGAGGGGTTCAAGGATCCCGTCCAGGATACGAGAGGGGAAGGAGAGCACCAAAGCGAAGGTACTCGACAGTTATTAAGGGTTCGCCGAGTCGGACAGATGCAAAGATAAACAAACCGGCTGTAATAAACGATTGCGCTGAAGAATAGACCAGATATAGGACTGTATACCCGACGCTTATTGTCGCGGAGATTCCGGCCTTTCCCTCGGGACAGATATGTTAAATCAACGCGTCATCACTCGAAAAAGGGACATCACTAACGTTGTACTGAAAGTCCGCGTTAATCGATTGTCGACGCACGTGATAGTAATACGGCATTGAGAAAATTTAACAGAATAAATATATTCTTTTTTTTTCGAGAGAGATAAAATAATCTTGTCAATCAAACCTCGTATTTCTTCTTAATCCCATCATTTATTTCGTATAAATCTTTTGATAAAGTGTAACAAGACTCGTTATTTTTTGACGGTTATTTTGCATCAGTTATGAGAATCGAAGTTCAAAGCACAATAATTTTGCTTAAGGTCATTTTAACTCTAATAGATCTTCATAAAAGTTTGCGAGAGAACTCCATTAGGAAAATTAACTCCATTAAACCCTTCTTATACCGCTCGTGCTCGTAATCTCTTTCGGCCGCTGTGCAGAACAAAAGAGACATTATGATCGTTCTATATGCATTTTGCGCATTATATAATACATATAATTATATATATATGTATATAAATTTTCGCTGGCGGCAATTGCGAAACGGGTTACGTAGCAATCGTAGAGAGAACTTCGGTTTTGACGTCAAGACCGGTCGACGATTCAAAACAAAATAACGTTCAGACAGCGTAGGCTACCGGATTCGTCTATGCATTTACGGCGAATCGCAGCAAATTGCGAGGGACCAGAGAATTCCCGGTTGCGGCTTAGATTCTCGAGAATCCTTCCGGACGAAGATATCTGTTGCTGTATCTATACTCGGCTGCTCGGATCCGTCTCTGCGGGCGCATGGTTTTGATGTTACCGCGATATTCGCGAGCCCACGCGGCCGCCGACGAGGGATGAGAAGGAAGGTGGATCTGGATTAACACGTGGAAGCTCTCCGGCTCATTACTCAAATACTGGAATACCTTCCAGCAGCGGACCAAGGAACGCAAAACGGTGGTTATAGGCGGTAGATAAAGAGAGGGGGACCAGGTGGTGAAACACAGGCCAGAATAGAAGAGAGAGAGAGAGAGGAGGGGGAGGAGATTAACAGAGAGACGGATGAGGCCAAGAGGGTGGCAAAAGATCAAACCACGACGAAATGGCAGGTCGTGGTTGGGGTCCCCTATATGCACCGTGAGCGCCAGATAGATGGAAAAGGGAGGCTGGAAGGTCCAACGAAAGGGGGTTTACTGAGTGAACTTGGAGCGGCTCTGTGATATAGTCCGTCCTTGTTCTGCTGCGCGTTCACCTCGTCTTCGTCAATCTCATTCTCTTCGCCCGGTTCCTCCGGTCTTTCGCGCCTCTCATAGTATTAAGATTAGCACAAAGCACTACCTATCATTGTTCTCCGTTTCTCTCCCTGTGCGGTATTCCAAGGCGCGCGCACACAGCCTCTGTGAACGTTATCTGAGTAGACGTACATCGTAGTAATTTGTGGTGTTTCTGTGAGCCCTGCAGAAGCTCCGCACACGTCGCTTTGCCATTACCAGTGACATTGATGGTAATCTCCCGGACAGAAAGATATTTGCAGAGTGGATAATAATAAATCATTTCAAATGTCGCAACGTGCATGTCGTCGTACATTCAGGTCACTTTGCGCGTGGAACGGCATGTTAAAACAATAACGATAATTTAACAAAGCATATCCTACATTGTTTTTTTCTTACATTATTATTTAGAAGTGTAAATATTCTATTTACATATTTAAATCTTGCATAGATTGATAATATATGTAAAAGCTTTCAAAGAGGAATATTTGCTTCAAAAATACGATCAAAATCAGGGCAAATGTTCGAACATCAATAAATATGTACTTAAAAATATGCATTTTATAATACCGTTTAATTTAAGAGAATAAAAACTTTCTAAAAATGTTCAAAACATTTCTAATTTTTTTACTCTATTTTTCAAGCAATACCTCGTTGAGTCTTGTGCACATGTCACTCAAGAGATCACGTATTTCGCAAATACTTCTTATACGCAGGAAAGAATTTGACTCTGATATCGTCCTTGTGTTCTTAACGCTAGAAAGAACCGCGATACTGTTCCTTAATTCTTTCGAAATGCTCAAATCCTTTCTATTCATCGAAATCCTGTAGTGGATCATCAATGAGAAGTAATTTTTACGCAATTTGCGCGATTCTTGAGGGGGGCTAATCCATGAAGGGTTGCGCTGTCACTCGATGGTAGCGAAAAGAGTTGACAGATTGCATTTACTGCGTCTGAGAAGACGTAAGGGGATATAGCTATATAATCCTCTTGATGAGTCGCACGTCTCGACAAGAGAGTATTATATACAAGAGAGAGAGAGAGAGAGAGAAAGAGAGAGAACATCTCTTTATGCTCTCACTTCCGAAAGTATTTGCCTCGAGAATTCTGATGTACGTTTTGCGCCAAGACTTTGCCTCAATTTACAACAAAACGGAATTGCAAACATACTGATTAAAAATTGAATGGAAATCTCATGTTTGATATCTTTGTTTTTTCTACAAAATCTATTATACGCTTTATATTTAACACTTCTATAAGAATTAAAATCAATACCAATCTAATTATTTTTTAGAAACTTAGAGAAAAAAAGTGTAAAATAAATTTCACAAGCAGGAAATCCTAATGAAATTATGCAAGCTATATTATATCTGGAATCTTTTAGCTATTTTATTTTTTGCTATTTTTTGTCTTTCCGCATCGTATTCACACGTCCTCTTTCTATTTTAACAAAGGTATTTCGAACTTTTTAGAAAGCCTCAGTAAACATCTCGTCGACAGACACACTTGTCGTGGAAAATCCCAGGGATTTAATTCTCGTCTAGAGGATCTGTCTCGATTATCGTCGCGGATGGCCAAAGCTTTCGCGTGTAACGGAACGTTAAACGTTAATGCTACACGGTGTGTGTGGTTGTATATTGTTTCTGGGATCACGCGACACTTCCCTCTTTCCCTCCCTTTGTGAGATACTCTGCTATTGTTGTCTCGTCGGTTCATCGTCGTCGGAATCTCGACGTCGTCGTCATCGTCGTCGTCGTCGTAAAAACGGATGATACATAGCGGATCATGTATATCAGTAGTTCGCAAAGCATATTCGGCTATTTCCTACCCACGTGTTCTCGGTGCAATCGCGGCTGCAGCTGCTGCAATCGCGTATCCAACAATGCCCGGATCTTGCGCGCTGGACCATTGGCAATTTCCATAGCAGATTACTCTCTTCCCGGTACCACGTGCCCTTCTTCCTCTCCGGCACGGGGGTGAGAGAGAGAGAGAAAGAGAGAGAGAAAGAGAGAGAGAGAGAGAGAGAGAAAGTGAGAGAGGGTGACGTGCCGCCCGCTCCGCACACCTGCACGTATCGTACGCGGATAAAACTAATTTCGAGCCTCCCGACGAAATAAGGCGCACGAGACGTGAATTCGTAATCCCGCTGAAGGGGCGTTTTATCATTGGGAACCTATCGGTGCGTCAGTAATCTTTTCCGCTACGTGGGTAACGTGGCGTTTCGCTAACGAATCATCAAACAGTATGTCGTGCAAAGCTCCTCCTATTGTGCCGAGTCCGATAGGATTTCAGTTTTTCACCGTGCTATCTTTTCTCGATAAATCCGTCATTGAATTGAATCGGCAATTTCAGAGACGGTAGCAAATAAAACGTATACCTATTGATTCCGCGAAAATCAATAGAAACTTATTTCTTTTTTTTCTTTTCTAAATTCAGTTGAAAAGCTCAAATTGAGCTTAGCATATTCCCGAAATTACCGATTTAATATTATGTTACCGTGAAATAATCATGTGTGCGCGTATCTCCCTGCCGTTGCTTATTGAATGCACATTTAGTTCGCCGTGCGTGCGTGCGTGCGTGTGTGCGTGCGTGCGTGTGCGCGCGCGCGCGTGCATGCGTGTGTATGTTGTATGGATTGATTAATTGATTGTCGCGACGAGTGGGGCATTGTACTAATTAAATTTTATTCTTTCTGTTCCAGGTATGTGATCCCAGTGTTATAATGTAAAACGCCGCGGGTTATGACAGGTAACATGAGCGATAGTATAATCACACATACGTATTATTGATTTCGAAAAGTATTCATTACATTCGTTTCAACCGTTTATATTATAATTCGCGTTTACACATACGACAGAAACATTATACGATAGTCGCCTATAATATTTAAATAGAAATTCGATTAATAAAGATATTGCGCGCAAATTTGTCGCGGTCGTATTACTATAAAAAAAAAAGAACGTCGATGAAATAGAGTCTTTGAGATAATATTGTACATATGGCGCGCAGGTAGCGGATTTACCTTTGACTGGGACATAAAAGAAATTAGAGCTAATAAATTCGCTCCGTGTGCGCAGTCGGCTGCCCCCTTCAATTTCACGTAAGCATATCCAGGAAGCGGATGGTGATAATATATGCAATTCAGCAGAGCGCGAATTAAGTTTGCTGAAAATGTGCGAAAGAGATTTTTCACGCAGTTCCCTTCCCGGTCTCTAACCCTGTAGGAAGACGAGCGAGTTCTTTGATCCGTCCCTTCGAATTTCGTTCCCTTGCTAGACTCAACGCAATCCCCGTGTGTGTGTCTAATTCTTTCTTTTACTATTGATGAGGTCGCTACTTCCGATGCCACTCCCCATTCAAAGAGCTCTCATCGTTAGCAAATGAAGCGTTTTCTCGAGTCTTTCCGGTTCTAGTATTTGAACTGTCATTGTTATTGATTTTCGTGTTAGCGTGGAATCGACGTTCTTATGTTATTCAAAGAAGAAGCACTGTATAACAATTATGTTGCATTACGATCACAAGAGTGTAAACCGTTGAATCTAATTTTCTTAGTTACATGTTTTTTAATAATTTCATATTATTCGAGACAGAGAGACATTAACAAAAGACATTAACAAAAGAAATTTTTAGAACTCTCCCTTTTCTTTCTTTTACTTCTCCCAAATGAGTACGTTACGATCATTTTATGCTTCGATCGACGCGATCTATCTATCGGGACGGATCGCGTTATTATAATAATAGAAGCTACAGGTCCATAGGGAGCTTAGGAAAAGAGGAGAGGGAACAAAAGTTCCGAAACTATCGGGTTACTCGAGCTGCTCTTTCTGGGCCGAACAAAAAAATAAAATAAACAAGTTGTGTGGATCCGACCGAGATTTTTAGATGCGATGCACACACAATCGGAAGAGTCAGATAAGAAAACTTTTGTCCCCCCCCCCCCAACAATGTATGAGAATAACAATCTAAAATTCCGAACTACATTGACGAATATAAAGATACATACGCGCGAGCCGTTCTACTCCCAAGCGGCACAAGTTTCACGTACAACAATGTGGTTAAGTTAAAAAAAATATTTCTCACACGTAAAGTTCACGGCGTAAAGTTATTTTTTCGTAAACATGAAGGAGTCGATGTTTTGTCACGGTGTATTTATGCCCCAACGATTTCGTTTTTATACCTCGGAAACTTTGAGCAAGCCTTTACCCGATATCGCTTTTCTGAAAGGTAAAAAAAAAAAAATATAGACTTGTTCCACTTGGGGGTTCAATAGGCTCCTATGTACACACTCGCAGCTGGCTCAGCTCTTATCATCATTTGCTACAAGGCAACGTGTACACTCCGCTCGCAATTATTGAAGCGACACGTTGAAACGAACGGAGAACTTGCCGCTGAGAGTCCCGTGTGTCATACGGAAAAAGTGTTATCGTAGCACCCACATGTGCGCGCGTGGACGCTCTTACGTCAGACATTGTCCGAGAACGCGCGCGTTGGGGTGTCCGTGAAAAGTGGTGCTCCAAACAATAGCCGGTGAAAAAAACGGCGCCTAAAGCCGGGGAAGAGAAGAGAAGGTGACGCGACGCGAAGCGAACGAGCGAACGAAGGGCCAGCTCACTCGTGCGATGACAGCCACCATCGTAAGCAACGCCGTTGAGCAAACAATGCCGACGAGAGTACCGCAGTCGAGCTTGTAGGAAGCTTTTGAAGGGGTTCGTCGTTACGTCTCGCGCGCGTTTGTTCGCGCGTTTCTCGGGGATTTCCATAATCTGCGGCCTCGGCCCGCGGACTCCAGACAGATTTATCCGCGCTTCACCGTGGAACGAACAATGTCTCTTCCACCTCTTTCTCTTCCTCTCTCTCTTTTTTTCACTGTTGTATTTTTCCCACTCGAGAAACACTCCGAGTAACATACACTAGAGGTACGGAAAGAGAAAGACTGACCTGCAGACTCGTCTACAACACGAGACTCTCCGGTTGGAGAGTCGCGGGAATACCCGTCAATCAAGACGATCCTCTCCCTTCGAAACTAAACAAACGCGCTTGTTTCCTTTCTACGTGAGATAAAATCTAAACCGGTTATAATTGCAAATAAATAGAGAATGTCACGAAATCGAGGAGATAAAGATATCTCTTTATCCCGGCGTCTTATCTGCTTTTCATCTCAATACGGACAGAGGGGATGAAACGAAAGTTGCTGCGTGATCGTCCAAACCGGGAAAACATAAGAAACGCTTTTATTTGGTAAATAAAGTGTTGATTTTAATCAACATACATCATTGTTTTGTTTTTTTTTCATTACGCTCTGTAAATACAGCCAAGATAAATGAGAACATCGGGGAAAACGTGATTCACTCCTCACAGGATCGATTTATCGCGGGCACATTTTATCGCGTTATTTTATAACAGAAACGGCGCTTGATGAAACACCGGTTATAAAAATGCTTGTGCACTTAAATTGCGAATATTTCCGTCGTAATCGTTAAAAATCGGATCATTTGCAAAACGATTTAATGTGTTTTTTTCGTCATATATGAAATGCGATTATGCGTCATAAAATGCGAAGATATTTTTTAGGCGCATTCCCGCGCCTTCTGCGATTCAGCGAGTCATAATGGCACACCGAGAATTGCTCCAGTGTGTATACCGTGACTGTGTTACCGTGTTCTTTACCCGATTTTGTTTTCTCTTTCTCTTTAGTTTTTCTTCTCTGCCATTTCTTTTTCTCCTTCAGTTGTGATCTATGGACGTGCCTTCTCGCCCAAGGTCTTTCACACGGCTCGGTAACACATTCCACGAACACCGAGTGCATTTATCAAGAGAAGGCAAGACAAACATTGGTTCGCAATTGCAGATGAGAGAAAATAGGGAAGAACAGGTTGGAATAATATTGTTGCGAATACTATGTAAGATAATTCATAATGTATGGAACAATCACGTCCGAAACGTGAACTTAACATTTTCGTGGAAACTGTGTGTTTTAGTTTTTGTATAAAATTTAATACTTTTCTTCGCGAACGAACAAATGTTTTTTCGCCACACGGAAACGTGGGAGAAATTATTTACGTTTACATTTTCAAAAGATAAACCTGTGTTCTTTTTGAATCAACTTTTGTGCGATCGAACGTTTGCGTTTGGAGCGGAATTATTGTATATTCTGGAAAAATATATCGGAACTTGAACACAAAAGTTCACGAAAATTCAAGCGACTCTTGTGCGGTCTCCCGCGCGGATAACTTGTGACAGAGTGTTATTCTTCCTCGGTCCATGGAAATTGTTTATTTCGCAAACACGTCGCGACCGCTGCCTCGTGTCCATCATCCGTTTCGGTTTCGCCTCATTTCCGTTTACAGCCTGGTTTGTTGATTCATCTAGGTCGCTTGCTTGCGTACAGACAAAAGAGGAGGAAGAGGAAGCGAAAGTGACGAAGAGAGAGAGAGAGAGAGAGAGAGAGAGAGAGAGAGAAAGAGACAAGGAGAAAAGATAGATACGACTAATCAGAGCTCATCTGCGGCATGTGTCACTGACAGCACTCGTCTCGCCCTTACAATCCCTCGAATTCTCGCCGTCCGTCGTACCCATCATTTATCTCGCAAGAGCTAATCCAGCAAAAATAACGCGTTACATATAAACCACGATTGCGAATAACATTGAAAGCATAATAAGAGAACATCGTCCCGTGATGTGAGAACGTTGCGTGATTTCTATCCGTTAAATATCCATTAAAAACGCCACGTCATTTTATTGCATGCGAGTGTTACACTCAAATGCTCACCCGGTCGCCACCGAGTTTCGTCTGTTTCACTAGGGATAACTATCAAACAGGCAGTAAATGACACGATGTACTATTTGTTGTCGTTTACGTCAACGTTGTGTCCAGCAACGGTGTGTTCCAACGCGCGCGCTCCGTCGGAAGCTTTATCGTTTTACGTGTCGATCGCGAGCGCGAGCTGTAAATATCTTTTTTTTTCCGCTGTGTTTTAACATTCAGCAAGGATTTTACAACGCGTCACGTCGGTGTCAACTGTTAGCGTTAATTATCCCGGACTGAAAAATCGCGTAAAGGCCGTAAGGTAATAAATCGGGGGATGGATATTGATTCTGGTCGCACGACCGACGCCATTTGTCGGTACGATGTAGATATGTGTACGAACGTGGTGCACACATTCCGAGAACTCTTCCCGCGTCTTTTCTTATATTTGTTCGTACCATGCAACAAACTCTCTCTCTTCCCTCGCGCAGTTCCATCGCGCGAAAACAGTCTGCTCCCATTGGAACCACGAAATTACGTTTCCCCGACCGTAACTTTTGCTTTTCCGAAAGTTATTCTCTCACTCTCTCTCTCTCTCTCTCTCTCTCTCTCTTCTCTTCTCTTTCTGTGCGTGCGGTTACTTCGCGAAAAGAATTGTTCACGATAAATCTTGTCGGCCGATAGTCGAGCGATTTACTTACTCCCGAGCGCGGCATCCGTAAATTTTCTCGATCAAACTCAATCATTTCCCATTCGAATGGCACACACGTACTTCGAAACTGTGACTTCCTAATCATCGTCGCCGTCCATGCGGTCCGATATACACAGGGCCGCGCTTGTATAAAGTGGGACAACATTGGCGTGCGGCCAATGTACATCATATTTGATTGACGGATCGTACGAGCGTCCTAGGTATTTTAATTGGCTGCTATCGTGCGCAGGTAAAAACTCACGTGGCATATTTGTGCACGTTCTTCTAAAGACCGAGATTGCATTTTCACGAGCGACACTTTTTTTTATTAGATCGCACATAAATTTCGTAGTTAGGAAAATGGTTGAGTCTACGAAATTGTTTGTTTCATCAACAAAATGTTTTGTTGGCAAAACAAAAATCTTAATAATCTCAACAAATGTCCTTTTGCTATTCTAGCAAATATTTTTTTTTCCGTGTACGAGAGATCTGTTGTCTCTGTGTTTTTGTTCGTGATTCTAAAATAGATGTAAGAGAGATTAGATGTAATGTACATTGAAACTAGTAAAAATTATTTTGAGGAAAAACTTTTCTTTATTTAATTCGCTTATTTAACTTGCGGAATACTTTTATATTATAAAATAAAATAAAAGTTACATATAAATTATTGACAGCATTTTGCTATAAACTGTATTTGCAACGCGTTGGTTATCGCTTTTGTTACTTTTTCTCGAAAAGGAACGATAGATTTGGTAAAGCGACGTGTAAATTTTAGTTTCATAAATAAAGATTCTCTCGCTGTCGTCGTGTCATAGTCACGGCTTTTTCGAACCTAGCCCTAGCCTCCTAGCCCCGGCACAGAAAGAATCAGTAACATAGGTGAGAGATGTTCCGACGAAACGAACTTCACTCGCCTTTTTTGGTCTCGGTATCGATTTTGCCTCCTGCAATTTTAGTGTTTCGATTTGTTCACAGTTATTGAACATTACTAATGCGTAATTGACATAACTTTATATTTCGGAAATTTCCACAAATGAAACTGTTTTGCATTAAAAAATAGATTTTTGATTGTCCGAGCTGAGAATTGCATTGTAAACAAATGTTTATCGATAATCAGGTTTGGAACATCAATATAATTTCTTGCAAATTTCGCACATTTCAAATATTATATATTAATAGAACATTCAATATTGTAATATAAACGGTTTTTTCTTGAAAAAAGAAATGTTTCCGAAATCGTAGAATGTTCGAAAAAGAAAGCGCGCGTGGAAACGTGATTGTTCTTGCTGATAAATGATTATTTAATCAATCTCTCATTTTTCTAGTTACGATATTCAATCATGTTTAATGTAAAATCATCCACGTTTTCGATGTGTACTTTATTTGATAACCGATAGTGACTCCTGCGAGATGGGCACGAGCCTTTTCGCGAACAGATCGTATTCACAAAGGAACTCACAAAGGGAGTGCCGCGGAGCATTCAACCGACAAAGTGCTTTAACCGTCCTTTACGCCGTGACATCTGCCCCGGCGCAGACTTAAAAAGGAACGACGCAAGATAAAGTGCTGCATGATCGAATTTTCGAACGTCCCGCCGCGAGGGGAAACGACGATAATTTAGTCTCGGCACATCGTTTATGTGTATTATGTGTACTCTGATTTTTCGAGATTGCATCGCGCGTCCCCTTATTTCTTCTGCGTCATTTAATTGTAGCCTCGTAGTACCGCCGAGATCTTACTACTAAATTTGGTGGAAAGAAATTCGATTGAAAGAAGCAAGCGACGTGCTATTTTATTTTCAGTGTGTGTGTGTGTGTAAATGTACGTGAAATTAAACGTTTTTCATATCTTATAATGTTATATTTATTTTTAACTAAATTGAAATAAATAACAATGTCTTAATGAAACATTAATGTAACATTAATGAAGAGAGAAAAAGTCCTGCACGATTCCTCATTAAATTTAACAGCGTGACGCAGTGTGAATAGGTAGCAGGATAGTATAAATAGACGAATCAACGGCTGACACTTTTGGAGTTTCTCGAAGTAGCTTGAAGTAATAATCGTGTTTTCTCCGCGATCGAAGGAAGTGCGCGCGACGGGAACCCCACCAATAGACATTTTCAAGTCGTCATTTCGCCTCGCGAATCGCCTCGTATCAGGAAAGAGGAAACCGTATACAATTAGGAGATTGTTTGCTCGGCTGAGGAATCTGTTGTTGTTCCGAGTCGCGTGCGATCGATCGCGTCCGCCGTAATTAAAAACTTTGTTGCGAGAAGTGCTTTCGAGGTTGAAATTTTTCTTTTCGTTTGCGATATTATTTGCCCGCGAAGGAAAGCAACTTCCCCGCTCGCTCTAACGCGTCTGTTATATAAAAGGTAAATTGAGCAACAACCTCTGAGAAACGAGGGATTCACTTTCGCGCCAAGGAGCATCCGACGAGCGCTCGAGGAGAGACAAGAAGCTTATACATTCTCCTTTCAAACTTCTTTGGTCGGATCCGTTTGAGAAATATCGAAAGGATTAAGTTTCCTTGATTAACATTCGTTAGTATTCGCTGCGTCGTTCGGTATAATGAGTGAAGAAGAAAATTCAAAAGCTGCGGAGAATACGTGGAGAATGCGGGAATTCGCCTCAAGAGACGACGGAGCCGCTGACTTGGACGTATCTACGTTCACACGATATATATGGCAAAATGTTGGCGATTTCGCCACATTTTCTCATTAAATCATATTGACACAGCACGCAGACAGTTCTTTTTCTCCATCTCCTCCTCTCTCAAGTCGTATACGCAATTTTCCTTCAACAACTTTTTCTCTGTATACTTCTCTCTTATTTTGCGGATTCTCTTTCGTCGGTGGAAAAAGAGTGCGGTTTCCCTCTGTTCCATGTTCCTGATCCCCACAACTACCGCGCCGCTCTGCGTGATTGTTGCGGCAGTTATTATGGAAACCTTTGGACCGCGCATACTCGTATAATGTGATGCCATATTATACAAGCAGCACCATAAAGCCGCTGCTCCAATTGCACACGGCCACGTGAGAGACGATACCGCGATATTTTTCCAACTCGAACTCTGTCGGTATTCAGACCCGCTATAATAATATCATTTATTTCGTTCGCGAGCCGCACATTACGCGGCCGAATTCATCAAATCAAACAAGGGAAGAGTCCGCAAGGGCTTCGCAGCATTTGATTGGCATATTCGGTTTCGCGTAATACATAGCTTCCACCGCGATGAAATAATTTAGATCGCGGAAATATTAAGGTTTCTCGATTACACATGTGTGCGATAAATACGTAATCTCGATATTAGTAAAGAGAAATTAAAAAAAAAAAAAAATTGCAACGCGAAACATCCGATAAAAGCAAATGTTATATAAATAAGCGTAAAGTTTTCTCATCGCGTAGCGATCTAATCTATTATTCATCGAATTTATTGACATATTAAAAAAAGAGAATGTCACACACACAAAAATAAAAGAAATAAATGAGAATGATTAAAATCAAACGTTTTTTTGACTCTGCTTATTTCGTAAGTTGCAAGTTGGCCAAGCTCGGGAAGGGTGGGATAAGCCACTTCAGCCATCTCGACATCCCCATGACGGTAACATCCGGTCGCTGATGTAGACCTCCGCTTTGTGGCATAGTTACTCTGTCTTCCCCCCCAGACTACCCAACCGGATCTGTCCTATGTTGCGCAGTGTGGGGGCAAACGGTACCAGGAAGTAACCCGGCTCTCTAATTAGAGTCTTCGTTTCCCTCTTTGACAAAGAGTGTCTTCCCGCGGCACAAAGGAACTGACCTAACAGGTACCCGCGCTGCCGTACTACGCAATTTGGGTCAAGATTATACTGGTTTGTTGCGCGTATGCAACGGTCTTCGAACCTGTACACCTGTCGCACTTTATTATTGAGAATCCGAATATTAGAATGTTTAGGTTTTGTTCGATACAATTAATTTTTCTTCAACAATAAATCGAAATGATTAAATAAATTAATCATTTCGAAATAACGTCAATTACTGAATAATTACTCAACAATTATTATTGATTAATAAATAACTTCAATTATTTCATGATTTAATATAATTATGTCGACTTTATATTATTCACAAATAATATCTACATGTACGATGTAATTTTTATAAAAGATTTGTAAACAAAAGAAGAACATTTGTGCCGTGAGTGCTTTTGATTCAGATATCTGCGACACGTTAAATGCGCAGTTGACGGTTGACTGATAAAGTCCTTTCTATTTAAATTAAAAAAAAAACAAAAAAACAAAAAGATAAATAAACAGTCGCGCTAATTCCCGCGTATATAGTTGTACATGACGCGTATAATATTTACAGCACATAACACGCAGCAGTAGATTATCGCCAGCGCGCGACATACACGGAATTATACACGGAGATAGGTATATGTGCGGAATGCATGTGGAAAGGCGAGAAAGTAAAGATAGCGGAAAGAAAGTGAGTGCGTCATTATGCAAGCCGTGCGATTTCCATATTCTACATATATTCACGGTCGTTACACATAACTTGCCCGTGATCCTACATTTTGCGCGGAGAGATAGCTGGTATTTTACGCGCGGAATGGGAACGTTGTACTACTATACTATATACGCGAACTCTAAATATAACACCTTTACCCCGCTACCTTGACAAATGTACCGTACAAATACGGAGTCAACTCCGTGGAGCAGTGGGGAAGGGGGGAAATGCTTTTTTTTTCGACCACATTAAGAATCTTTCCCCGGTCGCTGCGCGAAGTCTTAGTAATGAATAAAACATTCAGAAACCAGCAGTTCGTGTCTGCTTCTGCTTGGCTTCAAAACTCGAGGAAAAGCATGCCCCCGCCATTATATAATTCCTCTCCTGCGACACAGCTCATAGGTGAATACTTTTCTTCTCGAGTCCAACTACATAAACATTAGGACGTGTGTTACGATCGTGTGCAATAATCGATATTTAATTCATTATTTGTTTTCTCAGCACGAGATACACACACAAGGTACAATCTCTCCGTTTATATTAAACACAATTTATTTAAAAAAAAAAGTTGTCTATCGTTTTCTTTCGTTGCGATGATTTTCAATCTTTGTACGTTTATATGTTTAATAAACTGTTTATATTTTCTTTGATGAGATTTTATCTGTGTCGAATCAGTTGAAGTGAAGAAGCTATAACTTTGCGTTTGAGCAATATAACGTATTTTATAGCGATTTATTCGTACCTTAGTAGCATCGCTCATGTCCCTTGCCCGCTCCTTGCAGCGTAACTTCGAGACGGTCTCGTGGCTACGCCGGCATTGTTTGAGTTGACAAGCTTCCCGTTATGCGCGAGAATCGGTGCGGCTACACTGCTCCCCCGTCCAACTTCATACAAGTGGCGCGTATTTGGATCTCTATCCGCTTCTGTTTACACCATCGTGTTGGATGCGCGTGGAGCGAATCCGACAAAGTTCACGGGACCGACTTCCTTCGCAGGACGCGAGAGAAACCGAGGGAGAAAAGGGCGAGGATACGCGGAAACGAGGGATAGGACGAGGGAGGAGAAGAGAGGAGGAGACTTGTAGGGACGGGAGAGAAGAGGATCAAGTGTCGCGATCGTAATGTCACCGATGTTGCTGCTTCTGTTGGTAGTCGCGCCGTTTGACGCTGTTGCTATACTGTTAAACTGGAAACCGTTGCCGTCTGTGACGCATCTGGCGTTGGTTCCTAAGGTCGGTTCTCCGACAAGCTGTTCCTGCCGGCCCCGTAGTAGTTCCAGGTCGCGTAAGTGTAACGGCCCCGATGACGTCTCTCGACCACGAATATCCGCAATCGATTCTTGCGAAATCGGCAAAAGTCGAATTGCAATAAAAGTCTGCCGTGAATTTGCACATTCGAAGAGATATCATTGTTGACTGGTTAGCTGGTTTCTTGAAAATTGTTATGATCATCGAAACGCAATGACTTGTCACTTTTTGTTATGAGAACGGAAGGAAGGGGTGCAGTTATCACATAAACTAGTCGAATAACGACGATAATATATTGACGAGTAATTATATTTATCGGAAAAATAATAATAATATTTTATTATTAAAATTATGCCAAAATGACTGTCTTTGATTATTATTATAATATAATTATCGATTATTATTATAATATAATTATCGATAAAAATTCTGAGACAATAATTCATATAATATGTGATCTCTTTTTTGCGTTTGCATTTTGTGTTTTGTTACAATTTCGTGATTTTGCAAACTCCACAAATCCTCTGATCGTGAGACCAATTCGAATATTCATAAGCAATTACTACGAGCCCGCGCTTCATAAGTCAACCGTTGTCGATGGGCCGCGCGCTATTAAGATACGTTTTAATTGCGCGACGCGATGTGTCCGCGTCTGACATTCCGTAAAAAAGTTTAATCAAATATAATGACCACATTTATTCCACCCGTCGTTTCTCAACGACCGGCGCGCTTTAATGCCGCCGTAGACGTGAAGATGAGAAGCGTCGTCGAATTATTACCGCGGCTAGCCAAGATAATAAAAATAAATTAAGATCTTCTCTGTAACCGCAATGTGGCGGTGCTTGCTATTTGACAAATTGGAGCACGCAATTCATTCGAAGTGAAATAAAGATAGCGTTGCTCGTAAATTGTTTTTTTTTAATTACGTGTAGGTGCAAGCGTTTACGCTGAACACGGACGTGATTTACACACATACGGTAATGAGCCAATCGTAGAAAAGAGACAACAATAAACATACAAGATTACCACATTGCATACCGTATTATTACAAGATACATGCACGTGTCTACGTACGCACATACGTGTGATATGTTTAGTTAAAATTTTTTATAATTAAATTATTGTTTATTAACTCTCTTCTACATGACGGGACATTATAGATATGATAATGTAACGCACAGACCAAAATAGAATTAAAAGCCATTAAAGACATCGGCAGGACCAACCTCATTAAATTGAACGGTACGAGACCTCGAAAGCGTAATTATAATTTGGATGTAATGAAATTATTACTCGACTACCGTACAAACGACATTTACGATCTATCAAGCGTCAGTTCGTTAGTCTCTTCACTGAAATCGTCAGGCGAAGCTGCGATTTTACGCGGTACGTGCCAGTCTATCAATTCGTTCCTCCACCCTCGTTTTTCATTTCCGCACGAAAAGCCCATGACGGACTCGACGCTTTTAAAAGTGCGGCGGAAAAAGCCGGATCCGTTTCGTTTCCTCTGCACACGCGAAAACGTATTTGCTTTTTTACTTATCAGCTCCAGCATGTAATTGACATTAACTGTTAAGGAAATATTTGACTCCAAGTAGGGCGGCTGCTACGCCGAATCGATTTTTCTGTATTGGTATATGTGTGTCTTCTATAAAATATTCTTCGAATAAGAATATTTAACCAACAGAAACAATCATTTATTTAATATTCCACGTTTAGACGAGACTGTTAGAAGTTAGTAATACATCATTTTAAATTCAATTCTTACTTTTTTATATGTCTATGTTTTTATATTTCCATTCAACTATATTATAAATAGAGAGACAACCCAAAAAACACTGTGATATGCTGTGACATAAACATTATTAATCTATTTTAAGTTATTTCCCAGAAATCTGAAATCGATTCCGATTGTTTTAGGTCAAACAAATGTGCATTATGATTTACCCGATGAGTTCTGAGTAACGGTTTATGTTTGCCCCGACTTCTCTCGCGCGGCAAAAGAAAATTATCTAAAATTATGTGCATGCGTGCTTGATTGTGATCGAGAAAGCAATCGACATACACATATACACACTTATTTCTCGGAACTGATTTATCGCAATCAAGCGGCGATAGACAACGCCGAGTTGTCGTCCCTCTTCTTTCGCCACTTTCTCTCCGTACGCGTGATATTTCGTACGTACAAAATTCACATTCGTCGAACCGACACGCAACAAAATTCGAATAGTCTTTAATTCCGACTTTATGACCCTTATAAATGACAGGTTTCTGCCCGCATAATGTGTTCGTCCCTTCAAAAATCGAAGAGCACTGTAAGTAATAATATGTGAGCTGTTATTCATCTCTTCTCCCCTCTTTTTCTCTCTTTCTCCATTACCAAAAAGTGTTTTCATCGAGAGACGACGACGTTTAATACGTTTAATACTTTATTTATTGATGTTATTTTTGTAGATATGTTTTTTCGATGTACGCAAATCCATATTTGTGTGATGCGTGGCAGAATTCAGTCTCTACGACGAATTCATCTTTAAAAAATATTTAAGATCTGAGTAAAAAAAAGTCGATGTAAAAAAAATCACGGAGAATATTTGTATCATCTGCGGAGAAATGTAAAGTCTGTGGAAAGGGAAATGTAATGTCTCTTTTTTTCTTGCAAATAATTTTGCAGTGCGACTTAATTTCAGTAAATCATTTAAATAAAATAGTATGCGAAGCAAAATCATATTTTAGATCATGCATGAGTCAGAATTCGAAAACATGTACAAAAGATTATATTATAAAATAAATGACAGATATTGTATGTATGTAAATATTATCTAATTTTCTCTTCTTACTACGGCTATAGAAAATACAGCTTTCAACACATACAGCTTTCAACAATACACACTTGCGACGGAAACTTGCATCGTCGCATGTGATTGCTTTTCCTGTTTCCTCGCTGATTGCATCCAGCAGACATAGCAAACCAGTGTTTTGACCAGCTTTCACGATGACCAAAATACTCGCATCGTCGTTCGACAAAGCTACTACAGAGAAACAAGAACGGTTAGACGTGTACACACACTAAATGATTCTTCTCCGTTATAAACAATAGGTTGTGTTTCATGATCAGTTATCGACACAGCGAGAGGGAAAGTCATCATGAGAAAAGCGGAATTTCAATAGAACATCACTAATTGAGCAAAATTGTTTTTGAAATTAATTCGATAGCAATTTGTTATATATTAACTATTCTAGGAATTTTTTCTTGAGACATCTTTTAGAAAACACTTTGTACTTGTGCTTAAAAAAAAAAGCTTCTGCATATTTATATTATTTGCACGTAGAGATTTCAATTATTTTAATGAAAGTGAGTGAAAAGAATTAAAAAAACAGACAAGCAGAATCACATAAAGTAACACAATGTAGAACGTAAGAAAGGCAAATGTGAGAAGAAAATCTAAGTGATAAGAAAAAAACGATAAAAAAAATACATGAAAATAAAAGAGAAAAAGGGAGAAAGGATGCGATGCGCAGACAAAAACAGCAAGACATAACACAGATTATTACGTGACTCTTTCCGTGGGAAAGAGCCATGCTCTTTTATATTCCGCCGCTCTCGACAGCGTGAGGTGTATACGGCGGTGGATACGTTCCTTGATTCTCCCGTGCACACGTGAAATACATTCATTCATTTGGCTTTGAACTTCAATGGTAATGTTATTGCATCGTTACTAAAAGTCTATGCTCGGAATCACGCTCTTCCTCCTTTCGTCTCTTTTTTTTTCTTTCTTCCACTCTCTGTATCTCTTGCTTCGTCTTTTTCTGCATGAACAATTGTTTCTTCGTCTGCGCTCGTACGGCACGATCGGGACCAATTTCGTGACGCTACTTGTCGGACGTTAATAATTTCTGTTATTAATTACGTAATCACAGCGAGTAATGCTTCGAGTGGAAAACGTTATATATGTCCTCATCACGTCATCTTAACGTCTTCTCTTTCTTCGTCATCGCGAGATCTTTCGACGTTTACCAAGATGGTATCCAATTCTCTGCGATAATTGGCACTCTATATTGAACGGTGTTCGCACGGCTGTCGCGTCGTCCGTCGACGTCCAACGTCGACGACGATCTTCAGGAACAGTGGACGCAATCCCTCTAACCTTGCGTTAAATTTGCCGAACGCTGCTTTGCAATTCAATGAAAGAATCCAATCCTTGCCTAGAGAGAGGCCAGCTTTTCCCCGTCTCTCCGACAACGATAGACGTCCATTTCAAGGACGCGTTCTCGGGACTCATATAAAACCTAATAAAACTTGTGAGTTTTAAATTGTTAAGAGACTCTACAAAATTAAAAACGTACGAGATCTCTTTTTAAATTAAGATATTTTCATAATATGATACTTCGTTATTTTATACATGTAAAAATTTTATTATATGTGTAATATTGCCGCTAAAATATTATAAATATTAAAAAAGCTGATGAAAGTCACTTTTTATACAGTGTTATATATTTTTACAAAGATGTTATATATTTTCACAAAGATTTTCAATTTTGCCTAATCCAAGATTACAGCGAGACATGCTCATATCAAGCTGTAACTTGGCAAGTCGGAATTTTGCTAGGATTATTATCCGGATCTGACAATTTTCAAAGAGAAAGAAAGACATTGTCGCGATTCTCATATTATTCTGTTCGTCACGTTATCCCGGAAATATCCGCGATCGAAAAAGTGAAGGATGAAATACGTCATGCCGATACATAGAAAAGGTGGTATAAGAACCAGCGGAACCGGAGAAATAACTCTCTCGCTCTGTCTATTCTATTTTCTACTTTTTAGTAACACCGAGTTAATCGAAATGTATAAGAAATCGATAGGAAAACTATTAAGAATGTTTTTTTCCTTGATTCGCTACAAACATCTTCAAGAAAAGTAACGTTGAACGGAGTAATGAGTGAAAAACAACTCGAAGTAAACATTGCTCTAAAAATAGTAGATATTTATTAAAATAATACGAATAGGAAAAACACTTCGTAATATTATTTTCGAAAGTGTTTCGTTTGTATTGTCGGATTGTGCAATTATAATGTCAGATACATGGCTGAGAGAAAAGTTCGACGATCACCGATGCGTAAACCGGGTGTATCTTTCACAGCCAAAAGCGATATTTAAAATACAATAACAATTTATTTGTTATAATTACTTGCGCGGTAAAGTTGCGATTACGTTGCTACATGTATGCATTAACCGTGTTAAATATTTTATCGACTAAATATGCGTTATATATATACTCAATATTTATTAAATCGCCGCGTGTCCGCGCGCATGTGTTTATACTCACTGTTAAAAATTGTTCTACTATTAGTATTGCGAGATTCTCTCCGCAAATTCTCCCTTTTTGTAAAAGTATTCCAATTCAATGCTCATTTACGTGAGAATCGTGCATGCGCTAGACATTCGACGAGAATGCGAATCCTTTACAGGATGCAGGTGCGCGGATAAGCACGTGTTCGAGCGGGCACGTGTCTCGATCTACTGCACAGGCAGAATTATTAATACCTGCGGTTCTTTACGAACAAAAAATCAGTCGAGGCTTGTGACGGCGAATGCTTTTTCCGACGTGATGTAGACGCGATATATGAGCGAGAAGGAGAAAGAAAGAAAGACAGATTGGAAAAGCACAGAGAGGAAAACGAATAGACGTGGAATAGGAAGAAATGCTGATAGAAAAAATATACAGATAGACGAGAGGAGAGAAAATGAGACACCAAAAAAAGAGAGACAAGCAAAAAAAGAACGCGAGGGAAGAAGAAAAAAATCAAATAAGTATAGTCGCAATAAATACGTAGTCGGAGTAATAAAAAGTACGGGAATAAGAAAGAGAAAAAGAAAATAGATAGTAAAAAGAAAACGATCGCGAAAGAGTCGGGAGAAAGTGTAAGAGCAGCGAGAAACGAAGAGAACGAGGGTGGCAGAAACTGCCAGATGTTTTATTGACAGCGGAGGTGTGATAGATCGTTGCGATATTATTGCGTTGCGACGCAGCACACCCAATCGAATACGTGTGCAGGGTGCAGCAGGGTGCAAGGTGCAGCGCGCGCACCCTTCGGAGCTGCGTCATGCATTAAGGGGTCGGCGGCGCCACCGCGATTCGATCTGCTCGCATAATACGTTCGTCGCATAGATGAAAAAGAAAGAAAAGAGAGAAAATATAGATAGGCCAGAGCATCTCTCGTCTCTTTCTGTTCTTCTTTCCTCTCTTTTCCATTTTCCACGTCACTCTTCCATTTTATTTCGCCCACCCTCACAAGAGTCTCTCTCCATTGTATATCGCGTTGCAATAACCCGACTAGCGTGACCGGTGCTAACTTACTCCATCCGTGAGAGATAGTAAATTCGATAACTCCATTCTTCCAAGAGTTCCTAGATATCCGGGCTTTCGTTATGTTTAGAGCAGTCCCCGTAATAAGATGCTCAGCGCTAATCCTTCTTTAGAACGACGACAATTGGAGCACTCGAGTGTGATGAAATATAATCGCATACTGTACACCCTTGAAACATTTATAATTGCAAAGCAGGAAAACTACGCGCTCACACAACCTTCGAAATTTTCTGTCTAGTAAAAATAATTTCGACAATCTAAACTGCGCAAAGTTTTATTTATAATTCTTCTTCAATTATTATTTTCATTCAAGAGAAGCAGATGAGTCGAACCGTGTGTGCGAAGCTATATACTCTCAAGTGTCTCGAACTCGAGTATTCAACGTCGCCGTTGAAGATCGATGTCGGCACATTGATACTCGGGTAGGAGGGAAGGTATATCCGAAGATAGCTAAAGTACGAGTTCGTGAAAACGATCGGGCAGTGTGTATTCCTCTTATTTCTTACAAAGTGCATGTTGTACGACCAAGCATGTCCGTGACACGTCTTCGTTGAAAAGCACCGCTCGAGTCTAAGAGTGCGCGATTACCTTCTTTGTTCTTTCGAGGGCGCGGAAAGAATAGAGAAGAGAGGACGCGTGTTTTCTACAGACGTGAATAGTCAGTAATGCATGTGTCACAAAGTAGCGTGTGTGTCGTCAAAGTGTGCGTACGGATGCCGGTGATGATAAAGAATGCAGACGGGAGAGATCGATCGCGTGCAGAGCTTCGGGGACACGTGGCATGCATTCTACTCGCGCGGAACAACATGATCGACGTTGAGGATTGTCGTTTAGCAGCGCCGGGCCGCGATATCCCCGGCAACAAGCGGATAAAGGAATTCCATTGTGCTCTACCTGGAGAACGAGAGACAGCGCAACGTATCTCCGTCCCGTCTCTTGCTCGTCTATACCGGTGAATATTAAAAACGCTGATGAATGTATACAACTCTATCCGGCAGCGTTAAAAGCACGTCACGCGTGCAGATAGATTGCAATAAACGTCGGCGTGCACTCGTGATAACGCTTCGAAACCCCTACACACCGCTGTATCACGCAGAGTTCTCTCTCTCATGCGCGCGCGCGCGCACGCTGCGCTCTGCCACCGTTGCCCGGTACGCGCGCGTATCGAAATACTCGCTGTTGCGAAATACCCTTTTCACAAATTGTCGTCATGGATCGACGCGATAGCAATTCTGCGTCGTACATTAAACCCGGGTTCTGTAATGGATAAATCATATTTCGCAACTTTACGCGCGAGAACGTGTCGCGATATATTTCGTTCGTTCATTTACAAGATTGTGCACTTTGCAAAAGATGAGAAGTTCGATATGAAACAATCAAAAAAACAATATATTTATTCCGAACTCTGCTAGTGCGAACGTTGCTAGCAAATTGATAACGCCGCGATTCGAAATACCGTTTATATGCACGCATACTTGTATGCATGCATGCAGATGAGGAGAAACACTCGAAATTACACGTTTTCTCAAACTCGGATTATGCCTGCGTGTTGTCCGGAAACGTGACCCATCGCGAATGTTGCAGATTTGGTCCGGCGGCGCTCGGTAGGTTAATCTGTTGGCGAATTATCGGACTGAACTTTTAAACTACCATCAGCCGGCCGGCGGTTCAAAAGTCTGATTTATTGCTGCGAAAGTAATTTCTTATCTGAAAAACAGAGAAAGAGAGAGAAAGAGAGAGAAAGAGATGAGAAGAGAGAGATTGGCTATAATGCTGCCATGCGCACGTACGACATGTTCGTCATTTCGTTTTGCGAGATTCCAATCGGTGCCGCGCCCAGAGTCGATCAAGCGAAAACACTCACGGGGCGACGCGGCGCGTCTCGCGTACCGACGTACGCTTTATATATATTTTTTTTCTCATTTTCTCTCTTTCCCCCGTCTCCTTCCCATCGGCACCCTCGTTTCCTTTCCCGACGGCGCGACAGACCCCCCGTGGAAAAATACACGACGGACGTACATACCCACACCGTAGAAAACGACCGTATGACCGAGACGTAAACAGCTATAAGCTACGAGAAGCAGAGGACAAAACACGCGCGTCCACATTCATAGTCCGTACATGCGAGGTGACATGTGCATGCGCGAAGGCGACACGCCGTAATCCCCGACGTGGGCGTTTGATGTCTACCGAGAACTTTAAGGTGAGGGTAACTCCCCGCTGGTCCTGGCGCAGAACCCCTCCGTCGGGCGCCACCCCCGGAACGAGAAGGGGGAGACTCGGCCGGGAAACGAATAAGCTTGCGACAAGCCGCGGATACATTGTTATACGAGGTGTCGTGGCCTGTCGTTCGTGAACTGGTCTATTAATATACCCTTTATTACTCCGCTGAAACAGTTGACAGACGATAGAGGTCTGTTAACGACACTGTTATATTTATACCGCGCTTACGGATAGCGTTCGTAATATTGCTCGCGACGGGGGGGAGGGGGGAGAGTTGCGAAATAACGAATAAATAACCTTCTATGTAAGACGGAAAGAGAATTATATTGAGCTGGTCCCATAAAACTAGGGTCGTAATTTTCGTGTGCGTTAATTGGACGTAAATGTTTCTCTTATTTTAGGGAGATTGAATACTTTTCTGTCACTTGAGCACGAAAGAAATTTTACAGCTGGCGCTAATGTACCATTTTTATTGGAACTTATTAATCCAATATATATCTTTCTAAAGTGCATTTAAGAATTACGCCACCCATTATGATTATAATGTGTAGTTAGTTTTAATCAGAATCTATAAAAAAAACTATGTCTTTTCTTTAGTCGAGAAGAAGCTACAACATCATCCGTCTGCAACATTGTAAACATCGAAGAAAAACGGTGATAGGTGTAAATACGTCAACATCGTACGTCTCCCAGCTGGATGGAATTAGATCAAATAACTTTGCGACATTATTTTTTGAGTTTATCTACGATAACGGTAACTGCATGAAACGCGCAGGCCGATCTATCAAAATCAAGGAAACGACCGATCGATGCAATTAACATCCTCCCTCGCGAAATTAGCTCGCGCTCTCAATATACACAGACAAACACGAGTGCCGGAACTGGCGGAAGAGAGAGAGAGAGAGAGAGAGAGAGATTTCGGGTATATTAGCAGCATTAATTACACGACCCTTCGACTCGTCGCTGTGCGAAAGCCAACCCCCTGCCGAAATCTGCAGGACGCAACGAGAACGAATGGCCGGAGCCGAACCGTCCCCGAAACGAACGATGGGAAGCTGAGTGCCTTCGCGTAGCGGTCAATCCTTGCCAGAGTAAACAATTCCGGTCTCTGAAATCTCCTATCAATTATCTTGAGCACCAGCTTCTCATAAGATTCCCCAAACAGTCACGCGTAAACAACGACAGTTTCGATTAACTGAAGACTACGAGACCAATATGAGTTTTTAGTTAGATTTATCCAACAATCAATAATATTTATATCATTTTCTCTTAGAAAGCAAGAAAAAAAGCAAAGACTCTATAAAAAGTTTGAGATCTCAAGATACATTTCCTTTGATTCCGTTTAGATAATTTCATACGCGCTCTAAAATAGACTAACGAAAATATTTGTTATCTGAAAATTACACGATTGAATTAACAAGATCTTCTGTTGTGTTATTCAATGCTTGTTGGAACGCGAAATAAAAGAGGAGAGAATTCTTTTTTAATAATTGCGTCCGCACGAACACACGGGAGAGCGGAAAAAAAAGCGAAGCTGTTGCCCTAAGCTCGATCTACGTGTCCAGCCTGGTCAGCAATCTAAGATTGCTCCGCGTCCCGATAAAATCCCATTAACTTTATCTGCATCCTGCGTGCGGTGTCCTATGAAAAGCCGTATTCCGCCTCCCGTTTTATCGCGCGTGCCACCTTCGTTGCCCTCTCGCGCTCTGCGTCGTGTTATTAACCCTGCTCAACTACGACAACGACGACCGTATTAGTGGTGGTGGTAGTGATGGTTTGGCGTTACACACACTGCTGTTCACTCTCCTTCTCTTCGTTGAACGATAGTGTGCATAATCTGCATAATTATGAGAGACCGGAGATATATTTTTTTAGAAGCGTTAATAAACCCAACGCGCGTAGCTATTAGAAATTGGCTCACATAGAAAAATTCATTTTTTATAACGGCGAGTGATATGTTCTATTGAGAACATTCATAACGTCGTAAATTTTTTTTTTTTTTTTTTAAGTCAAGTTGAAGAGAATGAGAGCAAGTCGTTTTCGTCGAATGAAAGAAAAAAAGGAAGAGGAATCGCTTCGACCAAGATCCGCGAGCATCTTATTAAAACGAATAGTTCACGTTCACGTTCTTAGAAAAGACACCCTTAATTACGTCGTCGTACTGGCGAACCAGGCCGTAGTATCTACGTGCCCGTTGTCGTTAAAAGCTTCCTTCTCAGTTTTTGCGCTCCGCAAAACTTATGCCGTTAAAAACGGTCTCAGAATCTTCTTCTCTTCTATCTCGCCGGAGAGAGAAAATCCCACAATACTCGGCCCCGAAATTCCTTACACGAGCTCCTGGGACTACGGGATAAATCGATGTTAAGTGGAGCGTTTTGTAATAGTTCGTCTAACAGAGAGAGAGAGAGAGAGAGAGAGAGTTCAATCGGGCATCTTAAAATAAATTTATAACTTCGCTAAATTCGAAGCTAGCGATCAGTCGTTCTTATCGAGTTACCGTCTAATTTGGAAAATTAATGTTTCGCTATTTTCGGCACCAATAAAACGCGATAATACGAATATGTTATAATTTAACGTAACAGTTTAGCATGAAATAGTGTGCACAGCTACCAATTAACCTAAGAGCTGACGTATTTTTACACTTTTTAAAGCGCTGGTTTTTTAGCTCGTAACTTAATGAAGACAATGAATGATAAAATTTGCATGTTTTGCTGTTAAATTATATTTTATATGTATACAAAGTCTCAAGCATTACGATAATAACGAGTGCACTTGTCCTCGCAAAAAAAAATCGATGAATTTTTCCCGTCTCTTACGGCGACAAAGTAACAGGCGGGAGGGAGCGAGCTTCCCTCCAACGGTTCACGATGGCCGCGGTAACCGCACATAAATCCAGATCGACCCTTCACCTCAGAATCGCGCGCGGTGATTTAAGCACTCGGCAGGCCGACCTAATATGGTTTCCTAAGTAGAAGAGTGTCATCGAGCGTGTGATTCCTCGTAATGGTCTTTCGCTTTCCAGACCGTTAAGCAGTGATGCGTTGCGAGAATAGCTCAGAACGTCGGTACATAGTTAAGACGTTTTAAGAAGGTAGCCTCTCCCGCCTCTCTCTCTCTCTCTCTTTCTCGCCGATCTCCACTTTAACGTGTTCGAAATTATATGCAAATGCGAGGAAAAATCTTGTTTGCCCAAGAAAAAAATCCATGTTTTTTTTGTAGTATAATTAGCTCGATATAAAAACATAATTACGCGATTAAAGTAATCTAAAAATGTTAAATAAAACAGAAATATTTCCGAAAATACCTTTTTTTTTTTTTTTTGTAATTAATACGTAAAACCAGAAGATCACACAACGTGCTTCAGCAACGTCCATGTCGTTTTCCCGATTTGTACACCTATATATATGCATATCATATCACTTTCCCTATAAATATTCATTTGTTTACGCAGATAGAAATTGAATTTGTTCGTGTCAACACATCAAAGCGGAATTTGTAACTAGATTTGCAGAAGGCTAAGTAAAATCTAAACTAAAATTGCTACGTTATACAGCCACAAGTATGTACGTACAAGATTAGTCATTTAGCATTTGCAGTTGTTATTTCTGCATGAGAGTAAATAAAATAAATAAAAAAAAAAAAAAAAAAACGGAACTTTCTGGTGAGAAGAATAATGAGAAATATTCGGTGATTGTTTTGATGCCGGGACGTCAGTGCGCAGACAATTCGCGACGGACGGACGTGATTGCGTAGCTATCGATTTCGTCGAGTACGGCGCAAACAAAATGAGATAAAACGCAGAAAGAGAGAGAGAGAGAGAGAGACAGAAAGAGAGAGGAAAAGCGTCACGTTCGAGACCCCAAAGACGTCGGCTGGCATTACGATCCCCGATGGACGCGAATATTCTCTCGTGTTCTCTACCGATATTACTCGCTCGCATATAGCGCGGCGTGCATGGATAACAATAAACGTTTTTATAACTCGGGCCTCGATAGTACGTCGCACTGTTCTTTCCGAGGGAAAGCACCTTCGCAGAGTAGGATGAATGAGTTCGTAAACGCGGGGTCACCCCCTACACGTCGCAATATCGCGTCACGGGGATATATGTATATAGGGGCGGGAGATGCCGACCGACCTGATTTCTCTCTTGTGGCAGATATCGCGGTGTCCTGAAAAAAAAAGTAACACAGTTGGATCCAACGACCGCATTCTCCGCGCTGAGACCAGAATGTCTTTTCGTCATGTTTGTTACTTTTTTTTTTTTTAGTACATATATGTAATCGTGATTGCGTTCAATCGCACGTGATGTCGGCGATATTTTTGTATGAACTCCTTGACATTGTAATTTCAATTAAGAGTAATTTTTCATGCGAATTTAAGGTGACATTACACACTTTTGTATATTGAAAAAAGTTACATGGCGTATTTGATAATAATTATCGAAAAAATTCGTCTGATATATTCCGTCGAGAGTGTCCGATAACCAACGCAGTCACGCAAGTCTTTGCTAAGACCTGCTTGTCGCGCTTCCAAGCGAACTTTGTTAAGCTACTCTATGGTAAATCCGTCTTAGCGTCTTCGGTAGTCGTCGCGACTGAACGCGCATCGGTACTCTCTTCGTAGAAGCAAGCCAATAAATAGATTCGGTAAGGATTCGCGCACTGGTTGGAAGGTTTAAGGCACATTGTCCTCCATCCTCTTTTCTCCCTCTTTCTGTCTCTCCCGTCGCGACTATCTTTATCTCTTTCACAGTTCGAACGTTGTCTAGATTCTCCGGCCGGTTAAACAACCGACGTTTGCTCAATGTTTCAAACAAACCGAGGCGGGTGGGGCTTTATTTGCAGTGAGTCTCGACAAGAGCTTGAGAGAAGGAGAGAGAGAGAGGAACCTAGTCACCCTGCACCAACCGCGATCTCGGTTGAGCTCTTTATGTTCGCCGGAAGCGTACGTACATACATAGCCACTTACATACGATCTCTCTCGACACATCGTAAACGCGCGATCGCTTACGCGCGCGAGCTTGCACGCCACGTTCGCGCGTACATTCGCCTGTGCATAAAGGAACCAAGTGGAGAGAGTACAAGAGAAGATTAATACTACAGGAGGTCCGTAGAGTGATATGAAATTCACAGAAAGAGAGAGAGAGTGAGAGAGAGAGAGAGAAAGCGAAAGAGAAGTTGCAACTCTGTCAGCCTCGTCGCTGCGCGATTATGCGCTTGTATCTCGGGCACGGCGTTTCTCCATTGTGAAATCCCCTTTAAGTTAGTCATCTGGAGACGTGTCTGTATCTCTCTCTCTAGTGTGGCGCTAATGGCCGATTCAATTTACTAATGGTCGCAGCCCAGGTCGAGTCGGTCCCATTAGTTCGCGAATTTTGCCGACGCGCTGACTCCGATCGCCTACCACAGATCCGATCGGTTTGAAATCCGCGAGTTGTGAGATTAACACGAATCTCTCTTCTCTACGAAAGCTTCGCTTCGTATCGCGCGACAAAGTCACATCCCGATGAACCGGCTCCGTTTCTGATCGAATTCATAAATAAGATTTCAAATCAGTTCATTCGGAGATTCGATCGGGTAATTAAATTGATGATTGCAAATTTAAGTCTTAGAGATTATAAAACTGCAATCCTGTACAGTTAACTTTGATATTTGGAGTAACGATGTGTGTATCTATTTTTCTATAATATATTTCTTTATATTGTATTAGAGTAACAGGATCTTCTTCCTCGCGTTGCAGATGTTCTTGAACATATGTTCTCTCAGCACGATTTACACGGCGCACAATTGAAAGATTAGCCGATATTAAAGACATTTGAGAAGACACGAGAGTTGAGTGACGGTAGAAAAAAAAAAAAAAAAAATAGAAGAGAATGAGTCTGCCTCGGATTACTCGGCGAGGTCGAAATAAGTTTCGTGCGGGGTCGATATACCTTTCGCGCTTCCGATGTCTTTCGAACTGCAGGAAAGCGTACAACTGGAAGGAGAGATAGGGACCCCGGGGAATGGCCGCGAGGGAACGAGAGATTGGCATCCGGCCAAACGCCACTGTGCGTTATCGGCGACGCCGACGGTAAATGCAATACGCAGGCCTGATTTGAATTATGCCGTTCTGTCCGGAGCCTAGGTAAACCGGTCGGTCTCTCGCGCGAGAGGCGGACATCATAATATCCGCCGGGATATGATATTAAGCGAGCGGCGCGTTGGCGTAACTTCCACATTGACGTTACGCGCAAGATCGGCGCGATGACAGACTTCGCGAATCGAGTCGTCATTTAAACGGTTTATGCGTGCGATTAATGGATACGATCGTCGTTCGTAAATAGCTCGGTGTAAATCGCATATATCGAATACTTATAATATCTCTTCTTCGAAGATAGAGAAGAAGAGATGCTTATACATCATTCCATAATCTTTAAATTAATTTATCAAGCCAAACTAGACATGTAAACTCCGTTTATTTCGGAGAAAGTGCAAACATTCGTTATATTACTTTATACACGAGCGTGCGTGTGTGTATGACATCGATGAGAATCGATATATATGTACATATTCTTCTATGATTTTTATTGACAAGATGCAGATAGCCGTCACGTCTGCACGCAAAATATTTTAAGAATTGATCAGTGCCTGATAGGCAGATTTGCATGAAAGTTGATTCTTACAATGTTTTGCATACGGACGTGATATTCATTTATATTTTATCGATGAAAATATCGTAGATTTTGCTTTCCCTTATCTCTTATTTTTGTCGACAAAATATATGTAGATCGTATGCAAAATATTTGAAGAATTATAACTTTTACGCGAATTTTTATATTCCACTTAAAACTGTATAGAGCGGCGTTGTTGTACTTTTTACAAGTTTTACGTTGTTTATTTGTATTTTTGACACAGAGAACTTTTTCTCTAAGACGTTATTTTTATCATAGATGTTTCAAGAATAGATCTCGCAATTTTCTATCGGATCGATTGTCAGCCGTTCGTAAGTGAACAATCGTGCATGAGACAATGACCGGCGAACTCACTCAAGAGGTCTTCAACGATACGGCGTAGGAAGAATTGTCTCTTCCTCTGTCGCGTTCTCTCTTCTTCTTAAATCAAAGTCATCTAGAACTCTGTCGCGTGTTGCTGATGCGAAGCTCGTTTCCTTCGAAGCGCGGGCAAGTGTGTCTCTTTTTGCGTGTATGTCGCGTGCATAATGCAAGAGAGAGGACCCTGTGCGAGGAATATATCTCCTCCGTTCTGCCACACCGCACAGGCCCAAATATATTCACCCAATTATCTCCGCATCGCCCGCATGCCTTCTCCGCGCGCGTCTCTGGTCGGGCCGCAACTTTTCCCCTCTTACTCTCTATCTTCGCCCCGGCGCATTTGCATGGAATGCATTCATATGAAATCGACCATTCTTCCGCCGACTTCTCTCCGACTGTTTCCTCTTTCTCTTCTCCTTTTCCGTATCCCCACCACGCTTGTGCACGCCTTCGGGCTTTTTTTGCAGAAAAAGAGAGAGAGAGAGAGAGAGAGAGAGAGAGAGAGAGAGCGGGATAAATCCTACTGAGGATACTCGAAATGTAACGTGCATCGTAGAAAATTGCTTCGTCCGTAATGACGGTGTGTCTTCTTCTACTTTTACACGACAACGACGAGATGTTATATAAATTTTTATTTCTTGATATTTTGTGTAAATGTAATATTAATTCTCGTAAATTTATATTTGCACCGGAAAAAAAAGAATTATGTTTTTCTTTTATAACATTACTCTATTTTTAGAAATTATTATATTTTTATAACACGTTGCCATTCTTTGAAACATTTTTTCACATTTTTCTCTCTTCTATTTCGTTCTCACGTCGCTTTATACATTTGCGCCTTGTTATAGATTATCAATTTTGAAGTTTCATGAAATATGCTACCTCTTTCTCTCTCTCTCTCTCTTTCTATCTCTATCTCTCTATTTCAACCCGCAAATAGGATGATGATCTCACTGAAAACTCGCATCACGCTGCGTTACAACCGCAGAAACGATATGCAATGTAATCCGACGTATGCATGCGCATAATGCTATCGCATAATCCGCATAGTGTATATAAACGGCGAAACTGGAGCATATTATAATGTCATTGCAGCAAGTATCACAAGAACGCATCACACAATGCAATAACGAAGTGCTGTTAATTATGTTGAAGTACGATCGTTATCGATCGAAACTCGTTTCAAATAGACCGGAGTTGTGTATGATAAACTATTTCGATTTTGTCAGCAATGACCAATGTTTTCTCTCTTGTTAATTATAGGCAATAACGCGTACGTAAAGCAATATACATATAGTGGACACAAGAGCGTTTTGTCAAATATACAAACTTTATATAAAATCTACCACGATGATATTAAGTGGAAAGCTCTACAAACCTGAAAATCTATAGGTAACACAGAGCGGGAGAGGAAAAACTTGAGTTAAGAGAAAACGTTATCTCTCTTATCTTGTCACGAGAATTATATCAAAAGAGAAATTTCTCAAAAGATTAAAAAATTCCAAATAAAACCCCACGAGATGGTTCTAAAATGACCTTGGGAAATGGCTTACTTTCAATTTATTTCCTTATTTCGCTACCGTCAGTTTAAGGCCTCTTGCACAATACGGATCGTCTCTTCGGGGATCGTCCACGTGCAACAGACGAGAAAAGAAGTCGGGACCCGCTCCCGCATATCCGGACAGGTTCCGAAGGCGGAGAAGTGACTATCGAGGAGATAAGCAGAACAAATGAGTGCTTATGGCACGGAGAAGGGTGGACGATATCTTCATCGTCGTCGTCGTTGTCGTCGTCAGACAGCCAACTGCGTCACAAAGCGGCCAGGACTAAAGAACTAAAGAGATGCATGATAAGAGCGACAGTGGAAGACGGAGGGGTTTGCGATGGAAGTATGAGACTAGAAGGAGAGAAGACGGGATTCAAAGACATCGGACGTTTTACGAAGGTGCTGGAGGGACAGCGGAGAAAGTATACGAGAAAAGGACAGAAGGAAGGAAGGAAGGAAAGAAGATCCTACATCGGCAGGGGGTGGCACGACACGAGCAAGCGGTGATGGAAGATGGCGTTTTCTGTTTAAGCGACATCAAAGAGCCTGTCGCAAATTTTCTCTCATCCCCGTCTCTCTCTCTCTCCCTCCCTCCTTCCGTCTCTTCTCTCTTTTCCGCATGCCCCCGAGGTCATACGCGACCGTGTTCCATCCAGCCGCATATACGCGCGTACACACGACGCGTTCCAGGCCGGAGTTCCGGAGTTCCTAGCGGTAGTTTAGAGTGAACCAAAGAATGGTGAACGCGCCGTGAGTGGCGGTCGCTGCCGCCGCCACCACCGCCGCCACTAAAAGGGTAAACGTTGGGTATGCTACCGAGATGAATTTTGGCGAATGTGCGCGAGGAATAATATACAACTTCTTCATCCATCTTCCTTTCTTCTTCTCGAAGCGACGCGCGAACGTGTATGTCGATCGCGCGCGCATTGAACGATGCTTACGCACGAATACTTACGTATATATTTATGGATTTGCGTTACATGTATGTGTATGTGCGCGCAGGCGCGAGTATCAACGACCTGTACTGAAGAGATAATTAAACTTCCTTCCGATCGCTCTCTCACGAGCCGTGTATGGAGAGGGACCGAAGTGGTGTCGGGCGATTAAAGTGCCTGATGATTTTAGATGAACTTACGCGCTCTGTGTCTCTTACTGAGAAATGTTTTTTTTTTTTTTTCCACTTGTGCATTAGAGAGGTTACTGTGTTTGAGATTTCTGGGTTCTACCAAAATGATCTCCGAGCCGCGAAGTGAGTACATGTGCATAATGATTTGTAAAAAAGAATTCGAATATCGTCGTTCGATCAACATGAAATGTTTTTAAACGCGTTACAAAGTGCCGTATTACAAGACATATGCTAAACAAATTTCAAAAAGCTAATTTCCACACAAGTGTTTTGCGTAAAATATCTTCATCGGAAATATCACATCTTGACATCCTTAATTTAACTCGCTGCGTTGAATGAAACATTGGAAATAACGAATTTATCACTTTCGTTCAAATGTCATTATATCATTATGTGCACACCACACCAGAGAAAATATATTCATAATTATCTGCTACATTAAACATTAGAATTTCTTGTCAATTTCAGAACAAAACTTTGTCAACGTTGAAACTGCATGAACGCTGCAATTATAAAAAGTAATCGATTAATCATCACAATTAGTGATATATTTTTTGCGATGCATTTTCGCGTCAATAATTATATATATTGCACTAATAATAAATAAAAATAAACCGAGTGCGTTATTTACGAATGAAAATAAAATTCGCGCAGGATATCGACTAATTTAAGAACGCGACAAATCAGCGGAATGGCGGTAATGCCGATCTTTGACCCCAAATCAAAAATACAAGTGCTCGACGTTCACTGCCGTGCGTTTCTGTCTCTTACTCTTTCTCACCCCCGTCTCTACGCTTATCTCCCATCGTGGCGCACGCGCATTTCTATTTCTCTTCTCGGTGTTGCGCCGTTTGGCCTCAAGAAGGGTGGCATTACACGTGCACACATCTATTACATATGTCCGCATGTATGTACGTAGTATTTCGAAACCTTGTACTCTCAAGTGCAAGCAGAACAAACCGACAATATCATCAAGTACACGCGATTCAAATCGTGCATGTGACAAATTTTGTGCGCGCTCTTTTCACTATTTATTTTAAAAACAACATCAGTTCCGACAGAATTAAATATGCTAATTTGATGATAAAAATTATATTTTGACATTTATGGAATCAAAAATATTATAGCTTGATATCTGGATGGATGATATTCGACGAGTATATTAGAAAAGCGGATCTTCTGTCTCGATGTTTTTACGTGTCATACTGGAAATGTATATTCGCGCTATATCGACTATCCCAGCGCGACCCTTGTTGAAGGCGCATCACCAAGAGCGAACGATTCGAGTAGTGATCTGAATCCTCCGTGTGGCGGCGCTACGTTAGCCCTCACGAGGGTTGCAACTCCGAAACGAGGGGTAAGTCAGCGGCTCGAAGGGAAGAGAGGGTTGATGAAGCGCGTGGGCGCACGCGCCGAATCTGGCCTCGCTGATGGTGGGGACGTTCAGTGTCATTTCGTGCCGGGCGTTGCGGCGTCGTCGACCCTTTCAGTCTTTGATCCGTAGTTGCTTCGTTCGTGTCGTCGTCTTGTGCCGAGCGCGCGGAGCGTATTTCTTATTCGCAGTCGAATAGTCACGCACAGTGTCTTCTTCGCGACCAGCTGGGGATTAAAGATTTCCTGCTTTGACATTGTGTCCGATCGCCGAGCAAGATCAGCGTAAATTTATTCGATGACCTGGTATTGCACACAAGTCACATGCCATCGGAATTGTAAAAGTTGTCACTTCAGTTGGAGGCGTTCTCGGTACTCATAAATTGCGAGTCTACAGTCGGCGACTCTTCCGCAAAAGTCGACAACTTAAAGCACTTCGGAGGATCTCTGAGGATCAGCAAACGGTCGAGATAACGTGACAACGGAAATAACGGAACGCAACTTAACGCGCGGATCGCAAAAGAACTGAACGATCGACCTGGAGGCAGAAAGTCGAAATACCGCCGCGAAAGTTTTTTCCTTCGTCCGTTTCGCGTAAAGCCCGGGGATTTTCAGAACTGGTTTCAGCTCCACACTCTCCGCGCAGGATTTGTGTGTGCGGTTCTCGGCCCGCTGACCCAATTAGTTTTCGAGCACCGACGGTGCTCATAGCTAAGAGAATACTCGCGCGCCCACACAGAGAGTGCGGCTGATCGCAGTCTTCTGAAACGTGCAGATTGAATTCTCCGACGTGAGCTTTGCGTGCCGAACGTGTTCCCTTTGACGTGTGTCGGAATTCGTTGTGCGCGCGACTCCATCAGGCTGAAAGCCACGCTCTCGCGCGATATCATTCGGCGCTACAACAGTTTCCGAAGAGCCGCGGGGATTCAATATTTCTCGTCCAGTGACTGAGTCCAAGTGACTGAGTGATGAAATTACGCAGCTGATCGAGTTAGTGGTGCTTTTTTTTTCTTGGTGGAGTGTGTCGTGAGTTTTTGGAGTACCACGGTGAAGCTGTCTGTATATTGGTGAATGAAACATCGAGTATAAGACACACCGCTCCCGTTCGCGATTCAGAGCACGTTCGAGAGCGTTGGCAGAAATCGCACGAGGAGAAACGCCAAGTTCGGGCCACGCTGAATCGCCGTGTCGAACATCGCTCGCGGGCGGAAGTTGAACTTTCTCGCTGGCGTTGACAGATCGATAACAAAGTTTGCGTACGCGAGTTTCTCCCCCTGTCGTCGTGCCCGCCGGCCGCACGAGTAGCACGGAGTCTGCACAGCACCCTTCGTGCACACACACATATACACATTTTCTCTCGTTCTCTCTCTTTCTCTTCCTTCGATCTCCTGTGCGCGGACGTGGAATGTGTTTAACATTAAACGACTCCTGCGCGTCCTGAGTCCCTGCGGAGCCAAGCCCGCCAAGCGTTCACCCGTGAACGTCCAGGATCAATGAACTCGCAAACGTGACTGTAGCGAGTTCGCTCAACGCGTCACCTCGAAGGACGACAACACACCACGTACGGTGGTGCGTGCTATATCTTTTGACGCGATCGTAGAAACGATCCTATCGAAAGAAACGAGGAGGAAACTGCGAGAGAACTGCCTTGTCGCGGAACTTGGATGCCGAATCTGTGTCGCTCGGCGGAAATCTGACACCCCGGCGATCCAACCGTCGTGACAGCCTGTCATTCTCCTTACCAACCAAGGAGTATTTCGTCAAGTATCGCCGGAAAGAGGAGAAGCGACGCGAGAACGCGGCACAAGGCGAACCAAGTGGCAGGGGTTCCTCCTGCCCTAGGCTCGCCCTCGAGGGTGCTAATAAGTGCGCAACAGTGAAGGGCAACGGTGGATTCGGCGATTACTCGGCGGCCGGTGAATTCGAAGTCTGGGGCGACGAGCATCACACCACGGATGGTGGTGCTTTAGATCGTCAGGTGGCAAGGCCGCCTTCGCGGCAGCAACGATGCGAAGGCGGTTCTTCCCTGAGACCGTTGCTCCACGTAACCCATTGTGAGCTCCACTCGCCGCGGGAAGCCGAGCTCCTGCGTCTCGATCATCTCGAGGGCCTCGATCACAAGTCCGTCGAGCACAACGCGTACTCGATGATGGATAATTTTCATAGTCCGGTACCGCCGCCGTTACCACGACGTCACGTTCGGTAAGAGCATGTGTTGCCCGAATTGCATTGTCGGGAGTTGTTGACGACGTTCAATGCGATTGGTCGTGATGAAAAATTTTATTACCGTTTCGGTCAAGAATGCTCGCAGAATGTCCGAGCTAATTGGAAACTGTCACTTTTGCGAAAACTACTCGATCGATCTGATTTGTTTTGCAAGATTTGCAAGATTTGCTGAGTTATAATGGTATTGCCTAAACAATCCGTGCGTATCTAAATTTTAATTTACCAGTATTTTCTCGTCATTCGCGAAAGATGCTACTTTTAGAGTATTCGATATTTTCTCCGTTTAAATTTCTATTATGACGTTTCAGCAAATAACGACGTTCATTAAATAAACGAGATTCAATTGACTAACGGCGACGTTATTCGTATTTATTATTTAAATTCGTTGTTGGAAATTAATATTGTGTACCCGTTGAGAACCGATCAATATCAATGTGCACGTCGAAACGATCTGTCATTAACTTCATCTCAATTCGTCGAAGTTCGCTTATATTTCGGATACGTTGCGGGCTCTGTTGACTCGCATTCGACATGACAAGTCGCGATCTTTCTCGTCATTATGTTTTCTTTTCTCTCGGCGTCTGATATTCGGTTTTCAGATGTAACTGCGAAATCGAAGCGCCTCGCCACACAAAACGTCGAACGCAATCTTCGCCATTCTCTGTATATTCTCGTGGACAAACCGAAAGCTCGCACGTCTTGGTTTTATAGGTTGCGCCTTATATACACTTTACGATCGATATCGAACGACCGGAAGGTGCATCGACGACTTGCAAGCAGCAACGATGCAATTTGAGGATAACATCTATATTGTTTTCTCGAAATATTGGAAAGCGCCGGGATTCTCCGGGAAAGCTCGGTTTCTGATGTCGCGCCATTTCGGCGCGACCAACAACCTGTTCGCCACGCGATAACGAGCGCGACTGAAATATACCGCAGTGTGTGTGTGTGTGTTCGTATCGCCGAGCACGTATCCTGAGACCTTCCCAATTCTACAGTAACGCCCGTGAAGTATGCAAAGTGGCGCATAAATTCACGCGGCACACCGTAATTAAAATTAACGCAAAGCGGTCCGACCGCGCCTCCATTGTAACTGCACGCACACTCACACATACATATGCACGCATTTACACAAGTGCATTCGCGTCGGAACGTCATAATGTCTCTGAGAAACCTCTTGAAGATTTCACCGCGCCCTTTACCGTGGCTTGATGAGCGGTGCAAAATATGCAAGGCAGGGGTGGAAGGAAAACGTCTGTCTCCGTAGCCGCGAGCGGCACAAAGCAAATAGGCGACGAAAGTAGCAACGTCTAGAACCGGGAAAATCCGGTCCACACTCTCAGCCTTCTCTTCTCCCTGAAGAGCAATCAAAGCGGTCCGGAAATCCGCGCGCGTTAATGCCGGCAAGCGCAGTTCGCTGCGGCTAGTAGAAAACACACGGTGTAATCCGACGGATTCTGTTGTCGTCGCGCGAACGAGACTCGTGAGACGAAATGCAACGTGATATGCGATCGCACGGTATGTGCGAGAGAGAGCGAGAGCGCGCGATCGATATAATACACGCACGGAGCGGAAAGAGAGAGAGAGTAACGTACGTGAGTAAGGCAAGCGCACGCGACGAAGCAACGGCCCGCCGCGGAAACGGCAAACAAGGTGATATCCGAGGAGAAGAAGCCGTAGCGAGGGCGGCGAAGGAACATGGACGAGAAAGACGACGGAAAAAGGAGAGAGTGAAGAGACCGGGGAGGAGGGTGACTCGAGAGAGAGTACGTCGAGTATGTAAAAGGCAGCGGGCGCAGGGCGGCTGCACGGCGCCGACATTTCGCGGTGAAGCAAGCGACCCCATAGCCATGCATCACCCTGTCCTACCAACAACTACTCGCTATAGCTGTACCTCCGCTGATTCTCCTCCCATTCTCTCGTAACTTCACTTTTCTCTCTCTTCCTCTTCCTCTCATCGTCGCGCTTTGTCACTTCCGCCGCGAACCGTTCTTTCTCGTTTCGTTCCGTTTTCCGTCCTCGCGTTTTTCCACCTTCGGTAGCGCTTTTTCGCTTCTCTCCCGCGGCGTCACTGTCTATCTTTTATCTCTTTCGTGAGTGCAACTACGTCTCTCGACTATTTGTGCCCCGGTTTTCTCTCTAGCTAGAGTGCGACCGCCTCGGTTGGTTGCCTTTCCACCACTTTGCCCATGTTGCCCACCGTCGAGATTCTTATTCGCATACACGCTGGGGAACACGCGAAGGCACCCATTGTTTGCCGTTCGTCTCGTAATCTCAATACGTATTCGTTCGGAGAGCTTCTTGGCGGATGTAATGCGCGCGACGCCGCTTGTTGTGAACGATGACGCAGCGCGCGCGGAGACAAGCGATCGGAGAAGCGGAGCGAGCTTCCGTTGCGCGGGTAGGCAGCGTAAAGAATGGAAATCGTATTTCCATAATATCCTAAACTGCTTCCGCATCGGTGAAATGCGAGCGGAGACGCCGAGTGAGAGAGAGAATGTCGCGAGACGAGGATCTTGGAGAGATGGGCGAGCGATTTCCATCGTTCGATATTAGCCGACTGTAGCGTAACGCCAGAGACGCAGCGGTTTTTCACGATATGAGGGTGGGACGGCGAGAGGGTCGCGAGGGAACGATAGGTACTTTTCGCACGAAAGAGAGAGAGAGAGAGAGAGAAGGAAAGTGCACAGAGAATTCTCTCGGTAGAGATAAGGGTTTTACATTCTATGTTACGCCACATGGATGAGCGATGGTACGACTTCTCTTCCCACCGGAATATTCCACTTACCGGGATATTGGTACACCGATGATATTTCTCTATGCGCGGCGAACACGTTCGATACATCGGCGTGACAAATCGTGTTCTGGCTGATTGTGAGTTCTCGCATAATTTTTCTTTATACAATATATCCTCCCTCCCGGATAATAGTAAAGATAATATATTCCGTCAATCATATTTACACATTCCTTAGACTCGCGATATATATATATATATATATATATATGGGCTGTATAAATCGAACAAAAACTGTAACACAAAACATAAAGAATATCAATAAAGTATATTTTGTCAAATATAATGCGAGCGCAATCTATTATTTTAGCTAGCGGAAATAATATCTCGAGCAATTATTTCCTTGAGAAAAAAACTTCATGTCAAGTACACAAAGTGTACAGCTCAACTCACTGGCATTTCTTCTAAGGAATTACAATCAATTCTTTCGTCTATTAAAAGATAGAAACTTTTTTATACCCACTCAAACGACTTTATTATAAAGGTCATATTCAATATCAGAGACATGCCATCTTCAGAGTTTCACTTGACCTAAAACCCATCGTCTTCTAAATGAAAGTTGCTCGGAATACTCGAAGGATGCAAGCGCAACCACTTCCGTTCTTCTCTCTCTCTCTCTCTCTCTCTCTCTCTCTCTCTCTCTCTCACGACGCTGATGTCGTAAACAAAAAGAGCCATGGCAACATCGAAATTCCCACTGGATTCGAAGCTGGTAACGATCGATCCGGCTCGACTTCGCCTCGCGGTCTCGACGCGTGTTAGCGTAATGCTCCGCGTCACCATTAATTAGCAAGATCAGCTCGTTGCGATACGGTTATTAGCAACACCGTTTCGCGTGCGCAGTGAAAACACATCGTCACTGAGACAAGATGTGTCCTTAAAAGGGGAACTCGAAAAGCCGAGAACGTGTAAACAACATTCTCGCCTCGCATTTATTTGCCCGCTCCGTCAAAAGCGAGGGAAGTCCCTGAACGCGCGTTGCAATCCGTGGGAGACGACAATTCCGGAAAAGCGCCGCAAACCGCCCGCGTCTTTCGGGATAGACTTCGTTTCCTGTTACAAGTCCGTTAAGATGGGACGGAATTAACCGCGCGACAATTCGAGGGGTCGGGAACGCTTTATTATACCCGTTACTTTTGATGACGCGTGCAGGAACCGACGAACACGGTGAGGTTGATTTCCAAGACGAATATGCGTTAATTGCGGGAATGTACAAGAGCATCGATCAACCTTCACGCTGGTAAAATTGCGACGCGGTAGCTGCGAATCCAGGTTTTGTCGCCACGTTACGACGATTTATTATACGCACGTTTGTTGAAACGTCCGGTATGCAGTGTCCTTTAACGTTTTACGCGAGGCTGAATGCGTGAAAGGAATGCGTGAGGTACAATCGGAAGATACAGTAACGAAATTCTTCATTTTCCTGCTGCAAATAACAGCGCGTTTGTCTTGCAACAATTTTTGAAACAACTCACAAGACCAAGAATAAGGATAAGAATTCGAAAATTACGGAGGGTCGGGTTTATGCGTAACTGCATTACTACCCCTTTCCTTCGAACGTATTTGCGGCGAATCTCTCGACGTCGGAAGTACTTCCGGAATATCGAAGCGAGTATACACACACGTATATACGCCGTCGCTTCACTTACCCGCGCGGCTCAGACGCAGTCTCGGCAATTGATAGGTAGTCACGCTAGGCTGACCTCAAGGGACATCAGTTCGTGTGTAGCGCATCGCTTCCACCGCCGTTACTTCCCTTCTCGACTCTACCTCTTACCTAACCTAACCTAACCTAACCGAAAATTTACACCCAGACCGGGTGTTCTCGTTCGTAGCTTTCGTGCGCGCGCGCGTCTCGTATCTTTTGCTTACAACTACGCTTCTACAAATCGCTCCTCTTCGTCCACCCTTTCCATCCCTTCTATTTTCTTCCTTTTTCCGCGTTGCTACATTCGTCTCTCTTCGTTCTCCTTCAGCTTCCTCGCCACTGTCACTTTTTCTTCGTCCTTTGTGCGAACCATCGTCCCAAACATGTCGGTGTTACTCGCTCGGATATCTCGCCGCGCTTTTACCATCGCTTTTAAACCACTCCGTATCCTGTCCTTATTGACGCGTTCCCTTCCTCCTTCTGTCTCTCTATCTTGTCCTCTATGTACTTTTCCATCCCTTCTCGCCAACCCTACAGAAGGAGCGATTCCACCTTGGTCCGAAGGTTTCTCCCGTTGACCATCGCACATTTTTCACTCTCACCACACTCGCCGAATAACATCCAGCGTTGTTCAAATGACTCGAACGAATCGGTTTTTGATTCGCTTTTCCGCATTTACTCTGTACGAGTAGCTCGCACCTAATATATACTTTTCCTCTAATAGAAAAACAGACGGAATAAAATAAAAAAAAGAATGAGGAAGACTTTTGCGCAGCAGACACGTCTCTGTGCGATGTGGCCACATTTGAACGACGTGGCCACATTAATATTTCTTAATTTTTTATTCTATTAACATTAGTTGTCGCGTTCCAGAGAGAGAAAGAAAATGTGCACAGTATATAGCCTTTATGCGAAACATTGTCTTTGTTCTTTACATTTTGAAGCAATAATATAGTTTCTTTGTCTCTGTCTGCATTTAAAACTGCTGTCTGATTTTTTTTATTGGACGAAACGTACAATTTAACGTCTCCGTTTTATTAAATGGCATTTATATCTTTCGCTGCGAAAAATGATACGTTCTTTTCTTTGCGCATAATTTTACATCTATCCGTTGCAAAATTTTTTCACACGTGTTATCCCGATATAAATTTCACATAACGTTGAGATTGTCGGCCGCTTTTTTCTTTTTTCTTTTTTTATCACAAGTTTTATATGTACGCGCGTCTTTCGTTTTCCGCGCTATCTGAAAACTATCTGTCACTCGAAGAACTGCAAATCTTTTACGTCTTCTTTCTCGTACGATTTTTCCAGGCAAACGTCGCCCGGCCTCTAATACCTTTTGTATCGGTACAAAGGCGAACGACTCTTTCGGAGCAAATTAATTACTCCGGCGTATTAAACACAGTGAGATGCTACATTATTCTATCAGCTTTCTTATCGGTCTTGCGTCAGCTTCGACGTCCTCGGAGAATTAATTAATTAATTTTCCTCGCTCGCGCACACTGCACAAAGAACCGGTCCCTTGAACGCGCGTGCGCGAAACGTCGGTAGATAATCTTCCATTGTGTGCTATATTTTCGAAAGTGCAGCATTGCGTTAATGCCGATAATGGGTTACGGACTTTATCAGCGGCTTGGCAACATGCTCACGCTCGTTGACATACAAAAGACCATTTAGTCCGATGTGTGCGACGCGCGTGTGTGCGACGCGCCGTACCCGCATCATGGCTCTATCCGAAACAAATTTTAATAAATCTCATCGGGCGTTAAATTACTCGTGGCCTCTTTGCGGATGTGCGCACATGTGTGTGTCCGCGGTGTTTTTCATTCTCCCTTTCTCCATTCCTCCCTTGCTTTCTTCAATTTCTACCGCGTCATTGGATCCCGTTTGTTTATGCAGCGAGCGTACCCGGTTCGGATTAACTTTCTTTTAATTATGCAATTAATTATCTGAAAGATAAGCGCATGACTCTTCTCAGTTTTCTGACTGACAATCGGAGGTCAAACGAGCGCTTCCTCTCGCTCGCTCGCTCGCTTTTCTCTGTTCATCGGCGTAGCAAGAAGTGCTCTCCCTCTTTCTCAAGATCTCTGAGTTCCGTTAACTTGTCGGGGCTTAGATCAAAAGCTACGCCTCTGGATCTCCATTTGAGACGCGGCAAAGATGGAAACGAAATCTCTCTCTCTCTCTTTCGCTCTCAGTCACTCTGTCTCTTTTGCGGATGCGAACGAGGAATATGTAGAGACAGGGACCGCCCGCCGACTACGGAACCCGGCGACTGTGTTCTGTTCTGTCGCTGAGAGAGACATTTAACGCGGGCCCGTCTGCAACGGACTTCGTAATTTAGAGGCAATCTCCTTATTATCGGCAATGTCTGCGCCTTGCTACTAGCTAGGGGACCTTTCTGTAAACTCCGCTTGTTAGGCGGTACAGACCGGGCGCGAGTATCTCAATGAGCTAGCAGCACAGATAGAAATTTTCCGGAAGATCGTCGAATGAAAGGCAAAGACGATTGGACACTGAATGATGCTGTTTAACGTTTCATGTCTTATATAAGTATTCAGGAATTCGATTAAGTCGTCTCTCTTCGCAATTCCGCCTGCGAGGAGCCGACCATTTCTATTCTGGACTACGGTCGACATATTTTTCCGCGAGATTACGTTTTTCCGACGATCGCCCTTCTTCTTTGTTGAAAAGAAACTCTCGTCTCGGAGATCGCATCCAGTCACGCATCTGACATTTGATTACTGCAATCGTGCCGTTCTGTTCTCCGATTTGCTATTTTGTTTGTCTTGTGTCTTTGGAGTTTTATAAAAAAAAGTTTTTTGTATGTAATTGAATCAACGACTATTTTATCTGCCAATAAAGAATGCAGAGCGCGATCAAATCAAATTTTTCGTCTACAGTAATATTTCATAAAAATCAAAGAATGAACTTTTTTTTTCAGAAAACTACATTCACAGTTTTACTAGCTTCTGAATGAAACAACTAGCCTTCTCGTACGAATCGCCAAAAATGCTTTACAAAGTTTTTATCTTGGCTCAAGGTTCTATAAAACTGGCGATAAGAATTCGATCGTATTTTGAAACTTTATCTAAATTTTCTTTTGTCGAAAGACATCGACCAGTTTAGTTCTTGATCCTGTATGCGCTGTTTTTCTTTTTTATCAATACTAGTAAGCATTCTGACATTGCCAGTGAAAGTTGTATCATATTGTCTTCTAATATATTTCGCGGACTATAGCTTAAATTAATTTGCATCACGCGAGCTCTATCGAAGAGCTTTTTTATTCGCTATGACAGAAAAAAAAAGAAATACTGCTTACTCAGAACTAAGTTATAGCTTAGGTGAATATATAGATCGCGACAAGAAACTTTTGCACAACCTCGCTGATTGCTACTTATACAGCCAGCCTATGAACACTTTGCCGTGTAATGATAGAGTACGTTTGAGAGTCCGTTGAGACATACGATCGCAAGTCGAGCGATCATCCCCTTCGTCACAAAGACCGCCATCCTGTCTATGTGTAATCCATCATTCATCGAAAACATCAAACATTGACATTGCGATGACCACGCATCGTCGATGATGAGTGGTTAGCTTTTACGCTATGTGAAATGCTCTGGTTTTAATCAATGCTTTCAAGACTAATATGTATGTTTAAAAATATCAAATAACAAGTTCTGATGGAAATTTTGTGTGCTAACTAAAAACATACGGTATGTAAATATTCAAGCAATTTAAGATGACAATTTTAACTTGAAAAAATGAGGAGTTCAGTCATTGAGCAAAGCATGAAAGAGAAATCGACGATCATTAGTGTGTATGTGTATGTGTGCGCGCGTGTGATCTCGCGATGAGTAACCGTCACCGGCTGCTTATGAATGCGCGATATTTATATACCCTGCAGACGCACAGTTCTCAAGACTGTCTGATACACACGCGTAACAGCGGTAACCAGACTGAAAAGATAAAAGAGTACGAGCGGAGAGGAGCGCGGGTGTGTAACGCGCGCGCGAGATCAAGGTGGTTATAAGTAATTCATCGCCTCGCAACGACCGGTCGAGTCGTGCGACGTTCTAAACCACCGACGATATACGCTTTAACTCAACAACTCTGCGCGCCTTTTGCTGCTTCTAGAAGCTCGTGTCCAGACGACGTGATTTTTTTCGTTGCCATAATTAGCCGTTAGAAAAATATCTACGATATTATTTTTCTGTTCTTATTTTATTTTGCACGACTGTAATATTCAGAATGTGGACTGAATAAAACCTAGCAATAAAGAGCAAAAATCAAATTGGCATATTGGAGTTATATTGCGATAAGTGATAGACCGATTAGCTTTTGAACATCATCTGCATGTCTTCTTCACCGCGAAGAAGACATGCTGCATCTCTTCTTGCTCTTATCTCAACCTATCTTCCTCTCGTAGATCTTCTTCGCAGATCTATCTTTATCTCAGCGTTTGCGGGTCGACATTCGTGTATATTTTGGAATTACTTATCCTAATGTAAATAAATACGTGTGTCTATGCACTCTCAGCGGCGATACAGCCTTAAGATGGAGCCGTTAATGACAAGTAACCACGGCGAGCGGAAGAAAACGCTTACAGCGCACGTAAAGAAGTAACTGCCCGGATTCGGTTAGGACGAACTGCACGACAGGAGATGAAAAAGAAACCAAGAGTCTCGGATAAAATGTGACCGAGAAAGACGCTGGTAAAAGAGAGACGAGAGGCTGTATAGGCTATATAGTGCCGAAGGGACGCGATAAAGAAGGACGAGAAAGAGAAAAAGAGAAAAAGGGGCGGGGAAGGGAAGCACATCGACACACGCAGACGCAGTTATCTGTTCCAATTAACCTCTTACATTTCGTTCCCTTCTACTAAATCCCTCCCTTCCTGCACATTTCCGGATTCTCCGCCTGTCCACAGTCTGGAACGCTGAAATTGAATCGAAGCTCGCCACGCTCTCTCCGAAATGGAAGATGCGACCAAGTATCGTGGCACTTGAAAAATACGCGTCATTACGTTACTAAAGCGAAAGAAAAAACTGACATATTTCTGATAACATATTGCGCTATAATGTGTTTTTTTTCCTATTGTTAATTGTATTATTTTCAGCTAACAGTAGTAACGTGTTTACTATCTCAATATATGTACGCGATGAATATAAATAAACAAATATATATGTAAAAAATAAATGTTTTTATAACTTCTCTGATAAACTGCGGCTCATCAAACTTCACAAGAAAAACTGCCATTAAAAGTGTATACTGCGATGACGATAGAACCTCTGATACATGTAACGTAACTCTGGTTAGAGCTACCCCGTTTTATATCTAGTCACGCAGTTGTTATGAAGTTACTTATAGTCCAGAGTACTTTGCACTTATGCTAATATACACCAGCGCATATCGGCAAATCGGAATTATCACTTGTTTCGCGCTTTTTACACACATTTCACATTCTGCAATTTGATCTTTTTTTACGAAAAAAATAATACGGAGAAGTGATAAAATTGAAATACAATACATTTTGCCACGGCAGTTTTAATTCAGAAAAAGTTTTAATTTATTTTTTTCTATACAAACAGTAGAATAAACAAGAAAATTACTTTTCAATAAGGTTACACATTAAAAAGATAATGTTTTATTGTATATCGAATTACAATTTCGTCGCTACGCCACATCTCTCTCTCTCTCTCTCTTTCTCCCTACATGAGTACAAAGTAACGACCGCGTACGGTACCGCCACATCGGGGCCGATCAATATCGGTGGGGGTTGAAAGTACAGACGGCAGAGAGCGAAAAGAGCGACGGACGCACAGGAAGGAATCGCGCGGCGAACAAGCAAGCGTAAACGAAACGAGCTCTTCATCAAATTCCTACTGCCGTAAACTTCGGTGATTCTGTACTGGTTCGCATTTTTTCGCACCGGAAACTCTTGACCGTACATACGTACGATGGTTTGTGCAACTTCTTACGTTTGCTTGATAAAGCATCTTGCATGTGGCCTCGCAATCAATTTTTACAACGCCGAATATTACGGCAATAAAACAAAACTCGAAAGTTTGGCAACTGGAATTTTAACATCCGTCGTTCGTTGAATAATGAGTTGAGGATAACAACGCGAGAAAATTTACTAAAAGCATTCATGTGAGACGCCATTTACGCGACGAGCAAATATGTTATTTATACAAGAAACACTGCACGTCCGCACACATTGAGCTGAATTGCTTCTGTGAAAATTCTCTCTACGACGTTCTATTTTAAGTGTCGCGCGCGAGCGACATTTCGTGTATGACAAAATCTCTCAAATTTCTCTTTAAAGTATATATCCGCATAACGTATGCTATACCGTATGTATGATCGTGCGCTATAACGTATGTTATACCGCACGATCACACGAGACAATATCGCAATATGATGTTGTATCGAAAATCTTCTCGCGGAGGGGACTTTCGGGCGTTTCTCGTTACAAAGGATAATAAACGACTAGGAATTGCTTTTTGGGCGTGCTCGGTTCGCCGCGCGACGGCGGCCGGATTCGAGGCTCATGATTAATGCAGGCCTTTCGCCGGCACGACGTTTCCCAATGACAGGAAACGTGGCTCGAAAATTTCCTCGCTGTGGCGGAGTGTAAACCGCGCGCTGCTGCTGCTGCTCGCGCTTCTGAAATCCCGCTCTCATCTTGCAACGAAGAGACGGTGTAGCAGGAAAAGGCGACGGAAAAGGGAGAGGGAGTCCGCGCGCATCGGTATAAATAGATAATGTGCTGGATAAACGTCGGGTAGCTAGAATTTTAGATGAAAGAGGTTGGTTGCGCGCGCGCGTCTCAGGAGTCGCTTCGCGGAATGATAATGACGTTAGGTCGCTAACGTCTGTGAAACCACGAAAATGTCGTTCGATGATAGAAATCAGGTCGAGCGTGATAATTCAAAGAAATTCAGAGTCGATTTGTTACGTGTGGATTTGCGACGGTTTATTTAAAATTTTATTAATAACGATCTTGATGTATTGGAATTAGCTCCAACGCTTTCGAATTCGTCAAAAACTGAAGATTTAAGTAAAAATCTTCATTTTTTGATTAGAGTGAAGTGTATTTATAATACTCGTATGTAATCTATCAAAAACACTTTGGATTTTTGTGCGAAATACAAAAAAGAAATATAATGTTTTTCTCACACGTGATTAAAGACGCGCACTTATGTAATTAAGCGCACTCTTGATACATCGTGTCTGTGTGCGTACCGATGTTTAGACGTAATCTCCGCTTTCGTATTTTACGGTGTTAAGCGTTTCGGTATGTTCTCTGTGAAAACGTTGTCTGAAACGCGGAAGCCGGGAGTAGTGATAAACGACTGCGGTGCGCAGCCTGTAACAGTGGAGTTTATCCAGTATGTATGAAACAGAATAAGTAGATCATAGCGGCGGATAAAAGCGCCGACTACACGATCCCGGTTGAAAGGGATCCGCAGATTGCGGACGCCCCAGATCGTGTCGTCGTCCCGCGAGACGTTAATAACGTTAACCCCGCCATAAACTGCGAGATTACGGTAGCGGGCCAATCTCGAAATCGCAGCAGCGGCGAGAAACGTGTTACGACTTAAGACGATCTGCGTGTAGCATCGCTCGCCGATGTGTTCACTTACAGTCTCGCAATTGTTGTGTTGCACTTTGCATACATACCGTTCGTTTTAGCTTACTAGCTGGCTGTTACGCCTGTCGCGTTACAAACGTGTGTAGTGGGGTTTTTTTTATATTTTTTTTACATTAATTTTCTCATCATCGATTAATGTGCAATACTCAGCAATACTGTATTTAGATTGGTACGTAATCACGGATTTAAAAAACTATATCTGAGATATTAAAACTATATCTCTGAGATATTAAACATTCCACACGAACTTTTGACACATGCGAAATTGGATGATAATATTATTCGCGTTTATATGTGCTGCAAAATTGTTTTAATTCTAACACGCGAATGTGGAATATCCTGCTGCTGAATAATGTTTATCAGTTATTATACGCCAGCCGCTATCTCTCACGTACAAAAAAATATGCTGTGTCTTTTATACCTCGTGCTGCTGGATTATGAGGGAATATGTGCGTACGCGCGCGCGTGTGTGTATGTGCACAATGAAATAAATTATATAAAACTCTCTTCGCGGAGACGGGCGTATTGCCATTTCATTTGATCTCGCTTTACAACCTCTGTGTAGCTGTACGTATTTATGTCTCGGAGTCCAATATGAGCGGCGCATTGTCTGTGGATTGTAAATATGTGTGATGAAATTCCGCAGCAACTATCTCGTCATACACAGCCGATACACAGCGATTGTGTTTCGCTTCTGAGACTATGGAGCTCTTGTCTATCTTCGACGAAACGCGTTCAATTTTACGTACGTTTTGATCCACGCGATTTAATTGATGACGCGTCGCGAATACCAAAACAAGACTTCACAGATGTGAAGGAAAAACAGAATTTGAAACGGGCATTCAAAACTTTGCGATGTGTATGCCGTATAATAGACATTCTTCATTCACTTGTAGATAAACGCCACGTTTCGAAGCGTGCAAGAGTGTGGGAGCGGTTAACATCTGGCCGGTCGTGATAAAGTCAATCAGCTAACAATAGCACAACCGGTGCGAAGTGTCATATCGGTAGGCTCGTAAAGCACAATTGAAAATTCATTACAAGTTCGCGACATCGCGCATCATTGGCGCGTTTCGTGTATAATGCAGATAGAACAAAGATAGAAGTGTCCTGCAAAACCGAATGTACGTCGGATGCAGAGTAACAAGTACAATACCAGGCAGAAAGCGGGCAAGGAGTGTATGGGGTGGCCGCTCGACAATATGGCTCGTACACATACATACACTCGCGTAATCTAAAGTGGAGTCATTGTGAAAAGTGCAATGACATTAACGAGAATTGCGAAGAACTTGTTACAAAGCGCTTCTACATACGCGATGTAATTTCTCCGGCTCTCGAAATTACGCTGTCTTGCGTAGTTGTAATGCCATTAGAATATTGCTCACGGCGGTTATTGTCATTTATTCTCCTTGATACAACAGCAAATATTTCTTTAGAAGAAGATACTACGAATAATGTGATTTATTTTTAAACAGCCGATTATAATAAATAAACATCGTAAGAGATTAAAAACTACGTACAAATAAAAACATTGTTTTTAAACGATTGCAGCGAAAAATTTATATTAATTTAAATTTTCACAAGATAAACTCTTTATGTACTTTAAAATGCTCTTTTGGAGATTAAACATTCGGAATATTCGTTCTAGTGAAGATTAAACGTCAAACTTTGTTCGTTTCAAATGACAAAATGTTTAATTTCGAAATCAAACTTTGAGTTAAAACAGCGAACGAACGCCGTAAATCCTTCATATCAATCAAGTCAAAAGTAGTCTTCCATTGTTGAGCTGTAGAACGCAATTAAAGTGATCAAGAAAAATTAAGCCAATTATGGAGGAGCGCTCGTACGATCTTCTTTTAAAAGTTGAGCTGAATGTGCGTGTTACATACGTTAGGCCATATTACATCCCGTCACGCGACTTTGTCATCATTGAGAAATTATTTTTTCCGACTGAACGAATAATTCCGTACAATAATAAGTTAAGCTTATTGCATTATATGTGTGTCTTACAAAATTTATTACAAACATCCGGACGAAATCTGATTAGAAAATAACAATTAGAGTTGCTGATCGTTACGCCTTCGGTGAGGATATTACTTTATTCGGGCAAGAAGAAATAAATTAATTTGCATGCGAACTAGATAACTGTGAAGCGTATAATTTCCACTGGGTAGAAAATTTTCTTTTTGTCTTTCTCTCTCTCGGGAGGAAAAGAAAAAGAGAAACGATATGTTTTCTAGGAGATGCAAAACGATCATGTGAACTCGCGGAACGAGCGTAATACGATCATTAGAAGGCGTCTTCTGTACAAAATTTCGTGCGGGCACTGCGACTGGGGCATCGCTCGTAAATAAGATCCGAGAAAGACGGAAAATCCCCCTACTTAAATATCGATTTTACTTCGAGGCCGTACATATCATATGTCGAGGGAAGAAAAGCGAGATAGAAAGAGAAAGAAAGAGAGAGAGAGAGAAACAGAGAAAGAAAGAGAGAAAGGTGCTGAATAGAAGAGAATTTCGGCAGCAGGAAGAAACGAAAGGAGTTGCTCGATAATTAATTGGTCTCGCATAAGCGTTTTGCTCCATTTTTCTTCTTTATTCTGTTCTCTGTTCCCGACTATACTTTTTCTCCGCTTTGAACATCGCGGTTACGATATAATAAACTGATTTTGCACTAATAATATTTCGTTATTACGCTGATAAGTTTACGTCTACAAAACATACAAACCATTTAACGCAAAGAATTAGACATAATCTATCAATGATCGACAAACCTGCAAACTATTTACGCGAGAAAAAGCTCATCACGTTGCAAAGGGCCGAATAACGGCGACGGCGCAGGGCGATGTCCTTGCCCTCGCAAAGATCGAGAGAACTAAAGCATAGAGAGGTATTCGAGCAGATAACACCCTCGAGGACGCACGAATAAAAGCTCGACCGTCTCGAGAGAAAGATTCCGCTAGAGAGAAGTTTCTAAGGAATCGGCAACGGTGGCGAACCCTTTAAGGAAAAACTTATATAAAGTAATGGATTTCCAAGGTGTTCGGTAATCACGCTCGTAGAGATCGTTTGCCGGGTGGTTCGGTTGAGGTGGAGAAGACGAAGAGACCACGAAAGAGAGAACCGGAGAAAAGCGAGCGATGGTGAGACAGTCTGAGAGGGTGGTATTACATCTGTCGATATCTCCATCACTCCCCGATAAAATAAAACTCGATCGAGTCCTTGTGTCTCGCTCTCTCTCTCTCTCTTCCTCTCTTTTCTCCTTGCTTGCTTCTCGACGAAGTAATTACAACTTCGTCGATTAGATCCCATAGAAACTGCCGCGCCGTTGTGTACATCGATGTGGCGCCGCTCTTGCACGCACACGATCGCCCGTGGAGTATTGACGACAACCAGACGCCAAAATCCACCCAAGATTGACAGCGACCGTTCCATTCGATTCTCGAGAGTTCGGCGGAAACTCCCGAGAAGATCCTGCGTACAGCGTTATCACGAGCGCAGTCTGTGAGAATTGATGTGTGGTTTTGGAATGAAGAAACTTCGAACTAGTCAACAATCGTATTACTATCGAATGAACAATTAAAATCGGAGAGATTTTTTGTAAACTGAATAACGTACATACATGTGTAGAATAAAAATCAGTATGGCACATGTAACATATACATATGAAACAAATGTTGACACACGACGTTTTAAAACAAAAAAATAGTATTTACACGTGAGATAATAGAAATAATCAAAAGACCATCAATTTTCAAACGCTTCTTTAAAACATTCGATACACAAATCAAGAAAATCTCAGATGCGAACTACTTTTCGTTTCTCGGATTTGAGGGTGAATCGTCGAAATCGTAAAAGAAAATACGTAATATAAACGAGAAATCGTCTACGTGAGAGAGAGAGAGAGAGAGAGAGAGAGAGAGAGAGAGAAAACGAGAGAGAAATAGGTACTTTTGTCCAATGAAACATAACGGAATATGTGCACATGCGGCACAATGCACAAAGCATTGAGGTCAGTACACTTTGCCTTTCATAGATACGAGCGCAAATGCTTCTAGGACGTACGTGCGCACCATCGCGTGCCTGGAGAAAGATGATGACGTGATAATATCTTCGCTTGGTGCAGCGCACCTTCGCTCGACTCCATCGTTGTAATCGCAATGACGCAAAATTCAACGCTAACTGTGAACCAGTTTCGAGATGGGATAACATTTCATAATTATGGTATGTAGAGCGCGGCAACGCGCTCGTAATTGAATACTTCAGAAATATATTTTCCTAATGAAAATTAGTTGCAAAAGAGAAGAGAGAGAGAGAGAGAGAGACAGAGAGAGAGAGAGAGAGAGAGAAAAGTGCGTTGAATTTCGTGTTTCGCGCTTCGTGAAACAACCTTAATGAAAAACTAATATAGTCATATATATTAGCGTGAAAGTTTATCAAGTTCAGAATTTTAGCGAGAGCTATTACAAAGGTGTTGAATTCGATACTACTCGAGTTGGAAAACAGCAGAAATTAAAATCGAAATTAAATCGTAATTTATCTGTAACGGCCGATAAGTAGTGAGATTTGTGTTCGCTACTGATTATAACATTAAATAAGAGGAAATCAGATTTTTTGTTTGTTTGTTGAGAAAATATCGTTACACAGATAAGAGAGTGTAGTGCTACTTGCAAATATTACTTTTCGAACTAGGTCGATCAGTCCCAGGACTTAGGAAATCCCGCGTTGGTCGACATACTTAAAGCCCAATTGGGAAATCCGGTATACATCGTATGAAAAACATCGACGAAGTTGCAACGAAGAGATCGAGAACACATCTAAATATTTTCACAAAATATATAATCTTGTAATACATTTTTAAAAATATATACATATATTGAGTTTCTTAACTAATAACGAATTTTTGAAAACTGACAAACATTCTGAAATATTCAAAATTAATAATTTTCTACCGTAAAAGAGAGAAAAAAATTTTGTTAAAAAAGTTATTCTTAACAGAGAAATATTTTAGAATTCCTTTTCTTTGACAAAGAAGTATTAAGTCGAAATTTATCAATATTTAGTATTAAATTTTAAACAATAAAAAATACCGTGCATCGCTAAAATAAACATCAATCAACTCGCGAAAGATTTTTAAAAAATTAACGCTTTCAAGTTTTTGATCAAATAATTTCGAACGGATAGAACCTCGCAATTGTCGCAAAAAACGATACGTATAAATATATAAAAATACATATACATATATATATATATATATTTTTTTTTTATTTAGAAATAGGGGGGACATTCTTATACACCGCAAACGAGATACATACTTCCAATCTCCGCGAAATTCGTTCCGCATTCTCAGCGGAATCTGTTTCCACGCACCCTCCTGTTTATATTTGTCCTTATTTTGCCGTCTCTACACCGTATAGTACCCGATGTGTATATACAAGCTGCTCGAGCTACCCGAGCTTCTATTTCCACGGGGACTCGCGGTGACTGGAGATTGCAGAAAATCCACGGCATTACGTTCGCGCTACGCGAGTTCTTTTTCCAAAAGGTTAAACCTAATGTGTGTGTATGTGTGTGTGCGTGTCGCGGGAGTCGAATTAATTGCCGGGACCACGTTATAACGACACCGGTGTATCCCAAAGCGCAAACGCGGTATATGCGGTCGGTCGTGTGCTCGTTAAGAATGGAAGGAACTATTCAACAAAGGTTTTCACGTCGGCATTACCTGTGCGTCATATATATATATATATTCTGCGCTCTCTCCTGCAGGTCAAATATTTATTTTCTCTGGAAGTAAGAAAGTTTCTTTTGAACCGTTCGAGACCCAGCGATCTCTCCTCCATTCCCTTTCTCGCCTTGTCGTCGCAACGAAGCACGACGCTTTTCCCTCAACGCGCTGTGTCATCGTTATGCGTCGCCTTTCTTTTCCGCGTTATCTCCCCGCGTTTTCTGTCGTATCCTCTTCGGAAAAAGAAGCTTCTACATAACTCTTCCGACAAGTTTAATTAGTCCCGAACAGGTTGCATACGTAACAGGGCGTAATGGGCTCAAGTTTGTCGGCGGCAACAGGATTCTTGTTCGGCTTGAGATCCTTGAAGGGAAGTCCGGACGAGTGAATTATTGAGGAGTCATAGAGGCGAATAGAAGACACGATACACAACCACCTGCAAATGTTATTCACAAATTTCGTGTGCACGACGTAGCGTTTTGCTGAGCGCCATTGAGTGCAGCATTAAGGTCTTCAAAGCGTCTTACCATCATCAAAGCCGCTCTTTACGTGCCAACCATATGCCTCAAGTGTGCAAATAGAACGATGAGAGGAAGAGAGAGAGAGCGCAAAAAATACGGCGAGCCGGATTTATTATATTTATCCGAGCGCTATTTTTAAGGGTCATTGCGTGCATTCAGTTCAGTGCCTTGAAGAATTAACGTCAGCGTCCTATTTTTCGTCAAATCTCTGCCTCGCCTTTTCGAAACCGGGAAGAAGACCCTTCGATCGTGACACGTTGGTCGATGACCCTATATAGGGTAGGCTTGGTTCGTGCTATTCGTTGCCGCCATAAACGCAAACGTTTTTTCGCGGGGATATATTCCTTTTAGTCCGCAGACAATTGTGGGGCAGAGCGACGCGAGAAAAAAGAACGGAGGGAAAGGGGAGAGATACTGTCAGCTTGTGTATCGGCTTGTGCACAAAAAAAAAGGGAACTTAACGAAGCACGTCTGTCGCACGCCACGTCGTTGCATCTGGTCGCCGCATTATGATCTCCGAAGGGCGTGCGGCTCGAATAACTGCGAAGGCCATGGCTAACGATAACAATACGATGATGAATGTTCGCTACCTAACGACCGTACAGAAACCCATCGTAGCGTCCACCTTATATGTCACCTGAGCATACACACCGATGATCGACGGGACAGCCGAAAAACGAGTAATGCTGCGTCGTAGGTTCATTTGCAAGAACAGTAACTGTTTTTTCAGTAAACTGCGTCGTTTTTTTTTACATATTTGTTTTACTCGCCATCGATTTAAATAAAGATCGGATTATACATGTATAAAACAACTATTGTTGTTGCAGTTTTTCCGGGGAATTGTTGTTGTAAAACCGATAAAATCCTAAATACCACAAGTGACAATTGATAAATCTTTTCTCGGGAAAAGGACTATATTCTTACAAATAGATACAGTCTGGGACAAGTCAATATTTTTTGTATCATCATTTACCGAACACTTTCTCTCCTCTCTCTCTCTGTGTGTGTGTGTGTGTATGTATGTGTATATATACTTGCAGGGAATGTCACCGAGCTTTCTCCTCGCCCTAGCACAGTCGTTGTCGTCGGGTGCTCGAGTGGCTAAAGGAGGGTGCGTCACAGTAACGAGTAAAAAGAATACTGATATATCGCCCGACTGACAGCTTTACGAATGATCGGCGTGTCTTCTTGTTATCTACCGAGGTGCAGCAGTCGACTTGTCTTTCTATACGGTGAACCGTATTCCTTTGCCGTGTCACTCGTTACAAGTCGAGAGATGCGTACGTTTTCTTCTTCCGAATGCGGATATTTTCACGGTTCTCGAGATTTATTTATATATGTACGAGTAACAAAGAGAGCGTTTTATACAATTAAAATTGATCGTTTCGATACATAAATGGCTTTCTGACATTTATTGATTTGATGGACGATTAATGGTATGTTTTCACGAATCTATACTGGCTTTTTTCATCTCTTTTATAGTAATATATTTGGATTCTCTACTTTTCCACCAGTTTTTTTTTTTTTTTCGTCAGACTCAATGATTTAGTTGTGACATATTCAAATATATAGTGCAGTTATAGCTTGTATGTAGATCAGTAAAATATGATCACGGACACAAAACATTTTAGTTTTTCGTGCAATCTTTGATATATTTTCATCATGTTTCGATGCGTAAACTTTCGCGACATAAAGCAAGATAAATTTCGAACTCTTTCTCTCTTCCTCTCCCCTTTTCATCTTCGTCCCTTCGTTTTCCCTCTTTTCGTGAGAATATTCGCAAATACGGTAGGAAAATTGTCGTGTAGACGGAAAAACGAAAACGTAAATGGCGTGTGCGATGACGCGCTTGTTCGCCCCCGGGTCGTTCGTTTTCTTTTCCGTGAAATCAGCTGAAAGTTTCGCCGCCCAAAACGCGTCGGACAAACGTCTTCATCAGTGAGATCTCACCGAGACATCTCGCAGACTTAATTAGGGAGCCTTCTCGCGCGCCACCCGGACTTTTTCGCTATCCGTTCACAATCGTCTCGTCTTGCTCTCTTCGTGCTCTTTTTCTCTCTCAGTCTCTCGTCCTATGAAAATCGACGGCGCGACGGACGGTACTACTGTACGTCGGCTTCTATCGCAAGAAAAGATCTTCATCGGGATTGTAATTAGACACACACTTGGCTAATCTACCGTGCATCGTTGTGCAGCGCAAATTGAGATCATTATCCAATCTCCGGCCGTAAATCGTGCGCGTTGTTTTTTTTATGTGTACTATAGGTCTTTGAAGCTATATTTTAACGTAAATTTTTATGCGTGCTATAATGCGGAAATATGAAAATACACTGCAATCGGAAACTAGGACTCGTACAAAAATGTCTTGGAAGATGCAAAAAAAAATATGCTATAATATACTACAGAAGACCTGCTTGGAACAACAAAATAAAATAAGTTGGTTGTAGAAGTTAAAGCTAAAAAATGGATTGGTCACACTCTCGCGCAAAAAACAAATAACAATGCAAAAATAGTTCTGGGATTGAAATCCGTAAAGATAAAGAGAAGGTGGTCTAATGTTCTTAATATTCCTACAAACGTTCGCAATAAATCAATTACTGACGCACAATCGGATTAGCTCCAATTAACTTTTGCTAGACACTATTCTTTGCAAGTGACAATTCAAGAAGTTAGCTCGGTTTAATTAAAGGGAACACAAAGATACAAGACATAAAATCCGTTTATCCCCGCTTACTTTTCCTTCCTTCCGCGTGTTTTCGCCTATCGTTGGATTCTCCCTTTTCGATTTAGCGCCTACGCTTACGTCGATGGTTCCCATCTTACATCCTACCCTCTTCACGCGCCAAGGGAGAGAAGCGGAACTTCCTTATTCAGTGAGAGGAAGAAAGCCCTTCATTTTTCCTTGTTTTTCTACCCGAACTTCCTGTGCTTCTCTCCTCGCTGTCCTTCGTCTCGGTGTTATGTTCTTCGAACTTAACTTGAAATAAACACGGCATCCAGTCTACACGGAAGATACCGAGAAAGAAGAAAGGGTCGATAGAATAAGTGGGTATTGTGTAGAAGTAACAGAAAAAGGTACATACGGGGTGAAGTGAGAAGAAGATGAGAATACATACATACGTGAAACCTTGAAGAGTTGGATACTCTATTCCCACCCACACACACGCACAGAGAAACGTTCTCGGCGATGCGTGACAGATTGGGCGCGAGGGACTAACAAACTCTACGGAATATATCCACGCCCAGCCCACCAATTTGTCGATATCGCCGTCGTTTTCGTTTGTACGCCACGGTGGCGATCGATTTGTATCGCCGTGTCCGGCCGACCTGCGGAATATCTTTTAGGAGCGGCAGTGCGATGTGCCGCCCCTCGTCCCGTTTTTGAATCGATTAAGGTGGTGCCGCGTTGTGCGCACCGGAAGAAAATTCCGTCCGAATAATTTTCACGAAACAATTCGAAAAACGAGATGTCAGAAGATTGCTTATGTCGGATATGAATTTTATGCAGTTTATTTGCTAACGAATGTGACAGCTTGGCATTGTCGTAATATTTGTATTGTAAATGTTATACATTTACTTTTCTGACAATTATGATTATCAATCAGTCAAATATAAATAATATATTTTTTCCGATTTTAAATATGTATATTATGCCGATGATATTACGAAAAACACTGTTTTTTTTTTTTTAATTTTATTTTCACTTATATAGAAGTACGTAAAACACTATTATTCGCACGCGTAATCGTTGATAAAATGTGAATGAAGGAGTACCCAAGTTCATATAGTACACGGAAGTGTAACCCGTCAGGAATTAGGTCTGACTTATTAAGGGGGGAAGTGACACACGCCGGATGTAGATAGATGTATTGCACGGAGAAAGAGAGAGAGAGAAAATAAAGGGTGAAGAGAGAAAAGAGAGATACCGCTCGATTATTTTCCGGCGAAATTGACGAACCGCGTAGCAGTTCCGAGCTTAGAGTTAATTTGACCACTGGTTAGGTGTGTCTAACCGGCACGGCAGACATAACTAGGCATTAATATCGCGCGCTTGTGTATTTCATGTGTATGTACACGCGAAGACGGAATCTCCAGCACGTCCGCGGCTTAGATACGATACTGCACGGACGAGAGGGAACGATGAAACGACAATTACGTTGAAATAGTGCTTCCGCTCAGGAGAAGCACCAATGCCCTCGCCCGGAGGTTCTCTCGCACATCCAGTTATGCACCTCATATTACTTTGAACTGAGTGCGTGAGCAAATTGCGTCTAACGGTATCTCGAAATCGCTTATTTCTTTTTCAGAATCCGTAACAAAGTTTAGTAATTGTATTTTGCTCAGAGTTATAATATTTATCTACATATATACAATTATAATTTAATAAATTGGAATTATCAAATTAAGTTTAAAAATTTAATATACATAATCGATAATCGGGAAGCGCGCTAATTAAACGGAAAAGAAAACAGAGTGGGGCAAGTTAAAAGTAAAATAAAAATACCGATTATTATGTTCTATAAATGAACAACCGTTTTCTCTGCGTTATTTGACGAAATATATCAGCCGGGGATATTGTTATTCGCTTCACTTATTATTAAAATCTAATTTCGCCGTCCTTTTCACGGATAACGCTCTAAGACAATTCGCTCACGTCGGAATTGTGTATATACTTAACGTTTCACGACGCTATTCAACATTCATAACGGCATTAATAACTCGAGTGGAGTCGGAACGACGCAACACGCGCGCGCGTCTTTCTCTCTCTCTCTCTCTCTCTCTCTCTCGCCCTCTCGCTCTCTCTTCCGTTCCTCTGAAAATATTTTAGCTGCGAATCCCGCCCGACTCCGAAACGTCGTTCATTATTTTCTCTCCCCGATCTCCCGCGAAATTCCGCATCCGGATAGAAGAAGCTTATATCGCGCCATCCGGGATAAGTTTCAGAGAAGCCGTAAAGTACACGTTCTCGTGTATAAAGTCTCATCCGCGAATAGATCTGCAACAAATCGAACGGAGTTCGCGGGCGCCATAAATCTTACTTTCGGCGAGATATAGTCGGGAACGGGGAGGAAAAGGCATGCGTTTAGTTGAAACATGATAGATATGCACACACACCTTGCATTCCACAAACAGGCGATAACGATGACTTTTTGATTAGATAACACAACCGTTGATATAATAATCATTTGTATAAGAATTTTTCAAGATTAAATCTGTTGTTTAAAGTTTTAAAGAACATAATGTTTAGTTTATATAAAAAAAAAAACAATTATAACGTATATAATTATAAGATAGAAAATTAATTAACTCTTGAGTCTTCTCAAATATTACTCGATTTGAGAATTTCTATCTATTGTCATTTCTATTGAGTTTATGAGCTGTTATACATTGATACTTTTATTTTGTCGCATTACTTGTTGTATGTGAGCAAATACGTTTGCGTTTATCTCGACACCTAACGATTGACACACCGAACGTATTGATCAGTCTGAAGATAATATTTTTCCGACACATTTATTTTCAACTATACAGCGGAGAGCAAATTCAAATTGCGCTCCATTTGTTCGTGTTCCTTTCCCTCGCTATCTTTCTTACATCATCGAGCGCAGTCGATGAAAAATCATTCCGCATCAATGTTACGCAGTGGGGTAATGATCCACGGTGTTTGTCACGGTTCGCAAATGGCGGGAACAAACCACCTCATCGAATTTGCGACTGCGCCATTGGCGCTTTAACGCGACGTTATCATCATCATGAGAGAATGGACCACAGCCTTCGGAACGTCTTTTCCATTTCTTTCTCTTTCGGATCGTTGTCTCGGCGCCGCGCGTCTCATTTCTACAGGCGTGTCGCACTCAAAATAATGACGCGCCACAGCGAGACACGGCTCGCTGCCCTTCGACCCTTTTCCCGTCCAACCCGAAAGTCGTTACGTCTACGTATGTGGAAATGTTTCAACCCCCGCCGCTATCTGCAATATCCTTCTAAGATTTTTCTTCATTACGCCGTGCGACCTAGCGCGCGCGCTCTCTTTCTCTTACTCTTTTTCCTTTACTCTTTCCCTCAGCTAAAATGAAATTGAGTCCCGTCTCTGTGGAGCGAAAAGACACGGCACGAGGACAAAAAGTCGGAGAGAGGGTGTGTTGGGGTGGATGAGAACGAAACGACGGGCAGACGACGTCGCAGTTGTGGGTCGGCTAAAAATATCAAATGGTACGCTTTATTTTCCACTTTTCTTCGTCCTTGCTCGCTGAGGGTAACGCTTGACTGACAACGTTGCCGATTTTGTCAACGCGGCTGATTGTGTTCTAGCGGAAGAGATGTTTACAGGCGTTTCTCTCGCGGTGTTGGATTTGAAGGTCCTGCAGTTGCAAGCTACATATATGTATGTCTCGGCGTCTCAAGATTTTTATCGGAGAAAATTTGATTTAAAGAACTATTTTGTTAAATTATACAAAATATATATTGTTTTCCCCAAATTCACGTTCTGACTCGAAATTTAGAAATAACAAAAAATGATTAAAATGCATGTTCGCATATGGTTTTACGTTATAAAAAAATAGATACGCATACATATATTAACAGTCCTTTTATTAGAAAATTATATATTCGCAAAAACATTCAGCTAAATGGAGAAATATCGGGAAACTGTTGCGTGGATTTGTGTCAGATGTTTTTTCCGTCTTTGAAAATAAACGGAATAATCACAAATTGTAATATAATGTTTGAAAAAGAATAACTGCGAGAGAGTATGCGCGCAGAATACGAGCTTACTGTATAGGAGCTTACATGTATATCTGATTATCTGAAATTAAATTGTGTATTGTTTAATCTATCCTCCGTATTTATACAACCAAATTACGCGAGAGGTACGCGATCGAATATTCCGCGGGATAATTATATAATTTCTGCATAGAAAATTAACCTAAAGGATTAAATGATGATATATTTTGTTACAGAAATTGATCATTTTATTCATGCAAACAGTGTGAATAATTTAATAATATGCCGTAACTTTTTGGATTTATTCAAGTCTTCAAAAGTCTTTTTTTTTTGGCCGCGTGTTTAGTTCACTTTATACATATAACTTTGACAACACATAATTTCGATAACATTCACTGTAAGACTTTCGATTCTGTCTGCTCGTTTCCGTTCGAATTCACAACAGACAAATAAAACCCAAAAGACAATCCACTTTAATGAAACGTCACAAAAGATGTACGAAAGTTTATCGCCTGAGCGTAGAAAACTTCAGCGATCTGGACTAGAAACCGTACGTAGGAATAGAGAGACAACAAGAGAAAGCAAGGTAAAAAGAGAAGAGAAACGAAGGCGGAGAAGGTAGAGGGACGGTAAAGCTGAGAGGACATTTTTGCATTATCGTCACGTGCGCGAGGTCTTATTACCGGCACACGTGGTGTAATATTCTACCCCTCATCTTCGCGTCGGTTCGCGGCTTTCTTCTTCGGCCCCAGCGCGATTTCACGTCGTCTCACACTGTTAGGGATGCGACAAACGGTTCATCGCCACCGACAGGAGTAGCGAGAAAAGAAAAAGGCAAGGAGAGAAGGTGCGAAGGAAACGGGGGCAGAGCAAAGATGATCGAAGTTCGCGAAAAGTCATGAGGATGATACATCCATTCTCACTCTACTTTGATACCGCATCCTTTCAATTCCTAGCCCGTACAAGTTTCGCTCGCGTGCGAGAAGTTCTCGCGGCGAAGGTCGGAAGCTGCGTAATCGCGCAGCTGGCATCGTCGTCGTTGTCATTGTCGTCGTGCTTCTCTTCTTCTTTCCACGTGCTTCACATTGCTTGTGCCGCCAGACGGATATCGTCCATCCGTGTCTCGCAATAATGCCTCTGTGCGCGCGCATATACACCCACACACAAAGGAATCTCTTCCAGACTTCGTCTTCTTCCTCCTCGATCCGACCGATCATTTCTCGCGCCGTACTACCGAATCGCCGCCGTGTGTCGCAAGCGACAGTCGTGGAACGTGCCTCGACTTGAAAGCTTGGAACGGTCGTTACTATCTGATGGGATCCATAAAGGCTGAGAACCATTTTTAAAGGATATACCGCTAATACGCATACTGTATATCGCATCTCTTACGCGATAACCATCGCACCGAGCAAGTATTCGAGAAAGCTCGTTTCGCGTAAGAAAATCATGCATATGCGCTCACACATACACACGCGCGCGCGTGAGACAATATGTTGCTCCCCAGAATAATATACTCCATTGGATTATTTGTTTTTAATTGCCTTATAAATTTCTGCAAAAAAATGTCAAACAAATTTTGCATCGATAAAAATTACGTGTCACGTTACGTATTATTTTAACGACCGTATATTTTAATGTATATTATAATTTATTATAATTTGTATATAAAACTCAACTTTGTACATTAAGTTTCGCACTGCAAGAGAAGAATATGCATCTTCCATATACCTTTGCATACGAGAACAAATCTCCGCCTTTGGTATCGCCTTTTATATCTGAGTTTCTAGTCTTTATATACATACGTTCTGGCGGCTACATAGATATATGTGCATATGGATATATTCGTATATACATGTATATATAATATATATATATATCTTCTCTACCATATGTACAGAAAGATGGTGTTCAGAGCTTTTGCTTCTCGATGCAGAAGCGTTTCCGCCGGCTCGCGTCCACTGCATTATTCAATTCTGATCGCTCGCAATAAAGAAGTGGAATAAGGGACGCACAATCGCTTCAGCACGCAGGCACACGGATAGCGCCAGACACGTACAATATTTTTCTCACCGAGAACTTTTTTACGTGGCTGCAGTATCGATGCGTGCATATTGGTGGCGACATAACCGCGCGCGAGTACCGCTCGGGAGATTTCTCTCGAATGTAACGCGTACATCTACATATGATGGGAGTTAGAATCGATAACTCACGTTGAATTTTAATCTTAATAATAATAATAAAAATACGTATCTGGTTACTTCTCGCAATTTACTTTAATAATACAGTAATTTAATACAGTAATCAACTGTATACCATATATAATAATACAGTAATCAACTGTAATTTCTTAAAATCATATACGTTTCTATTTATTTTATTTTCTATGTTTATTTCAATTTATCTTTGCGCGATTTGTGCGCGGAGGTAATTGCATCAAGTGAAGATTGCACACCGATCAAGTTTCACTCGAGAAGAAGCTAGAAATTAAACTTGATTGCGACAAACTCGTTAAGAAATGTAAAACTTGTTCTTTGTACTATGCGAGACAGGATCTCGCTGCTCTTCTTTTAGTGCCGAAGAACGGAAAAAACGCATCGTAAATACGATATCTAGAGATTTTTCTATGACGCTTTTGCTCAAAGCAATTAATTTTACACAGTTATATGGATTGAAAAAAAATGTCTCGCAATTCTTATTGAAAATACATTTGAAATATTCTATACAGAGAGATTTCCGAAGAAATTTGCGAACTCAATACTGAGAAATTCGGAGATAAAGAGGGAAGTTTGATTTCGGGGAAAAAACGGCAAAAGCGAAACAAGAGCTGACATTTCTTATCGGAGCATGGACCCCGAAATAGCTCGAGAAAGATTGGATTTTCGCTTCGAAAACGTCGCGTTGCGAGGGGGCGAGAAAGATTCTTCTCACGTTTCGCGCGATTTTATCTCGCCGAAGCGCAAGAGAGTGATGCTTGGGTTCGCTGTCTCGGTCGCAGTTCCGGGTAAAAGTCGCTCGGGAAGTGATTTCGAGGCTAATGCATCACCATACAGAGATAACGCTAGAAAAACATGGACTGCTTCCTCCCTCGAACAATTCGGCGTGCCGTCGACAATATTCGCGACGATGAACAGCACCGGGGAATTTTTATTGCGAAATTATGCCGTACAGCGCACGATGATCGGACGTCCGCGATAAAATAGGTTGTACATATGTACGCATTACGAGAGAACTGCCCACTGTTGCGGAGAAGCGGGGAAGTCGGCGGCGCAGTCTCAACTATAGAAGAAAAGTACATGAGTCACGGAACGACAAGGGAACACTATAAAATAGTACTTAGTGTTTCGTTTTCGTACTCTCTTTTCACTTCGCCGGAACTTCTCGGCTTAGGTTTCTAAGTAAAGAAGTCGTGTCGAAGTGTCTTTCGCGGTTCTACAAAGAATTGAAATTTTTTGCCCATAGAGGAAATTTTACCAGCAACCGAAATAGATATCTAGTAATTTGGATTTTTGTCGGCGACAAAACGACCCGACGAGAAGAGAAAAAGCGAAGCGCGTTATCGGACCTCTCTTCTTATCGAGATATCACCACGACTCCAATTTCTGCGTGGCGCGGAACAAACGCGCGCCATTCTTCTTCCTCGCGCGTGTACGCGCGCGCGCGCGCAGTCCTTTTAACACGATGCCAGATGGCAATAAACCACGAAACTGGCCGGTGAGAAGAAGAAGAGACACACAGGATTTACGCGGGATTGTATTACTGAGCGGTATGTGCAGCCCTCCCAGCTGCCCGGTGTCGCGTTTTATAATGTTACGAATGACATTAGCTCCCGTGTATATTCTTTATTTACGCTGCAGCTCAAACCCACGCTCTCATATGTGACCACGCTCTCATATGTACAATGACGTATCCGTGTTGTGGTTTTAACACTTTCATCAATTGTTTGTATAGCTTTAGAAAATTGATGACCGTTATCACATGATAATAGAAATAGTTTTTATTTGTAACGCGTGTTGGATCGCAACTTGTTTAAATTAAGAACTGCAAGAGATTTGCAAGGAAAGAATTTTTTTCTTTTTTCTAACATTATTATTGTCACTGTTTTTATCGCGAGAGAACGCATGATATTTTCACGATTACATAGTCTCGCTTTAATATAATAATATTATATATGTATGTGTATATATATATTATATATATACGCACATACGCGAGCAAACGTATAGAGACATACAACCGTATCAGTTTCACCGCGCACGGGAAACATTCACGAAGATTTCATTTCACGATATTACTCAGGCTTACGGTAGCTCTATGCAAAATATGAGAAAATCCTCAAAACTGATATTGCGACATAAATTTTACTCGGAGTAATCTGATAACTTCTCGCAGAAGCATTACTTGGTGGAATGTGGACTTGCAGCTAGTTGCATGTGTACATGATGTAGAAAAATATACACAGGAACTCTATATTTTGTCGGAAAATTTAAAAAAAAAATGCAAACTTATGGAAAGTATAACTTTTGCACTTAAGTTTAATACATTTTCTATTTATAATACCGATATATTTATGTGTTTCTTTACATATAATTTTACAACTTGTTGTCAGAAGTACGTACATACAATGAATATTCACAATCTCCTTGCGATACATACGTGTAATATACGCGAGTTATCCTTTCTATAAGAAAATAACTTGTGCGTTATTTGTTTCATTCAAAAAACGTTTCATTCCTCACAATGTAAAATTAATATCCGGATAGGCGGTGCGCGCACGCAAACGGGAAGTTTAGCTAAAGCTAATGGGCAGATAAAGTTTCGCGTGAAACGTGTATAGTTTACGAGACGCTTCGCAGTCTTAAAATTGCAACATCGCGGAATCTTCGCAGCGCAGACGTGCGGCTTTCTGAATATTCGATGGTATCACACTTATTATCACGTGTGTCGGGAAATGTACACAAGACTGCACCACCGCTAGCGCGTCAAACGCGAGACGGTGCTTTCTCTCTCGGCGCGGTAATCGGGCGATTAAAATTATAATCTGAGTGTAATCACGTTGTTCTATTATCATACGATAAGAGAGAGAGAGAGAGAGAGAGAGAGAGAGAGAGAGAGAGAGAGAGTATGTATCTAGCTCCGCCATGCGAGTCTAATTAATATTAAAAGGCCGAAATTAATAATTCGAAATGTTGCTTTAACGGTGAAAAGGGCTGGCTGTTGGAAGATACGCAGATACACGCTGACATGTTCTTACGGAAACAATGAGAAAAAGGAAAGAGAGGAAAAGAGCAGACTTTATTATCCGCTGGACATGTCAGCAACGATTGTAATTTTTCACCTCGGAAGTGAGATTCAATTTCAACTGCACTGCGTCGTGTTACCTGCGTTGCTCTGTCATCTTATCTTTTCTTTGAAGATGTATTCGACCAGTGCGCGGACCGGGGATATCAGATTTTTTATGAGGATTCTTTCTACACGTACCGCCTGCGGAGCTACGTTCTTCGATGCGACGATTGTCGCGTCTTGAGACGAGTAGTTCACCTTTGCGAGCGCAATCTTCCCTTGAAAAAAGATCGTGGATAAGCGCCGCTCGTCACAAACGATCGAGTATCCCAGCAACTCCCAAGATTTTTCACGACCCCAACCTTTACGAAAGAGCCTATTATGTTTTCTAGTGATCGAGGACTATTTGAAAGTAACGTTAGTTACGGAACAGGTATACTAGATGTTAGATAGTTTCAAGAGTTTAGTTTCTCATACAAAGAAAGTTTCGTAAAAAGAGAACACGAAGAGACATTAAAGATATCTTATAGCGAACACATATCTGTTATTAGAAGAAAGTTGTCCAAGTGACACAATCACATATGAAATACGTTGTTCTTTTTTTACAATCTGATGACAACGTGAATATAAAAGCACGGTATAAATACTTTTGTGTTGTGTTTGTTATTATAAAAATTGTAAATTTTACGAAATTTTGAATGACTATGTTAAAACTAGTATTTACGCGCGCGTGCATGTGTGTAGATACGCACGTGTTCTCTACTTGACTCTCGAGGGCCATCGCCTTTCGCCCTTTAAACTCTTATACGAAAAACTTACGACACGGAGCTAGTACAATGCCGTAGAAATTCTATACACGGCACTCATCGCTGCCAATCGTTCCTGTGATAGAACATGCGTTACATCATAATTGGATCACACGCTCGATCCTAGCCTCAGCTCGCGCAGCTGAAACAGTCCAATCTTCCACTCAGACGACACTCAACTCAATATGTGGCAGCAACGCCGCTCGCAATTACCTCTTTAACTACCAATATATCAGACAGCCATCCAATTGGTTTAATCGGTCGAGGTGTCTTGTACACATTCGTACAACTTGCATTCACTCACCATCACCACCACCATCGTTGGATGAAGAACCTACCTGCTTAAAGAGACAGTCGTTTCGTGACTGAACTACGACTGAACTTAAATCAGGGATATCTTAACTTTGCAGCGCCGCCGCGCCGCCACGAAAACTGCGCAATTCGCTGAAGTCACTGGTAATAAACTTCGGCGTTTCTCTCGACCCACTTTTCTATTGATTAAAGAAGAGTGTGTATGTGTATATATACATATGTATATGTGTATGTCTACACACATTTCGAAATTTTTTTCTAAAACTCGAGCTGTGAAAAATTTCTCGCTTTAGCTTTGCATTTCTGAATCAAGTAAGTTTAGCTGAGCAGTGAGAAAAATCGCAGATCGTTAAAATCAACACTTCAAAATTTACAGTCTGGTAATTGTGCGAAAAAAATAATTCTAATAATATTTGTATTTAAAAAAATATTAAATTATATAGAAGATTTCACAAACGATCACAATAATATCGTAGAAACGTCAGACAATAATCGTTTTATATTTTCACTTTCATTTGTTATTACAAAACAAGCGTTCTATATCTTATTTTCTCCATTGTTAATTATCAAAGAAAAAGCCATGTGTCGTGACCGACGCGCTATATTGGACGCATCGACCGGTAACTTAATCCATCGTATCGATTAGGAAATATAACCCAATTCCACCTAACCGATTTACTCGCACAAATGGATTAACCCAGCTTTGGAGAGGGACCGCGGCGTGAACGCGTCGAATTGCTGCTTACTACGTTCTTCCGTAGTGTATTTTCCCGCTACTGTCTCTCTCTCTTTCTTCTTTTTCCTAGTTTATCTCGTTTTCAGCCACTCCCCTCGCTTCATTTGTCTGTTACGTGCAATCAAGAATCCGGGTGACGGCGCGCGTATACATACACATCTATCCGGAGATTCTTACAGCAGAGCCAGAAAGTTGGATGTATTTATTTCCCAGGGAAAATCTAGCTGAGTTTTACTTCAAAAAGTCAGAAAGTAAAGACAAATTCTCGTGAATTAATTGCGAGAGTTGATGCAAAAAAAAAAAAAGAGAAAGTATTGAATTAGCTTCGTCGATTATTCCATAACATGAAGGATATGTTACATCAAATATATGCGCAATTTTATGTTAACCTTTCAATTCTCTGAAAATTTATTTCTATATTGTGTGGGACATTGAAAATCTATTTAAAGTATTAAATGTATCTAAAGTATCTCTAATGTATCTAAAAAAAAAAAATGTATCTCATACATCTTAAATGTATTAAAGTATTTAATTAATAAAGTATTATTGATGAAACTTTTTTTTTATGTGCGGAACTATTTACGCCCTCGAGATAGAAAGAAGTAGATAGAAAGTTTGAAGACATATGCAATATGTACACGTACACCTACATCTTGGCGCTGTGTATCTTCATTGAATCACATTTTGCGACAATGATTGAATGATTTGTCAAGTATCTCCTACTGGATGATTCCAGAGACCATACATAAGACTGTTCCTCTGGCCGATATCCAGCTCTGAAAATATCTCCATTATTTTGCCATTAGCTTTTGTCTTCTCGCGATTTCTGTCGGACTCGAAGAGTACCGATATACTTTTAGTAAATTAATTTTACGCCGCGCGCGAAATCCGCTCCCAAGTTAATGATCACGAGGAAAAAGTAATATTTATTGCCGCGAGATTCCTTCTCTCTCTTTCTCGCGTATTTTCTTTTTCCTGCGTTGCCGCATAAGAAGAACACGGGACTTTTGCCAGAGATATTTTTTCCACGTCGCGTCTGATTGCTTCCTGCCTCGGGAAATATGAGCGGATGTTTATAGGAAATGCTAGAGCAACCATGATTATTTATATTTGTCGGACCGGATTTATTAAGCAACTTATAAATTGCACGAGGGCACGGCACGTTTCAAAGATTCTTCCAAAATAGAAAGAGCTTATCTTCGAACAGTTCGGGGCATGTTTGTCTCTCTGACTTAGGTCCGGAATATTGTTTATGTCTTACTATGTATGAGACGTGGCTGTAAAGTCTTTCAGTACCGATGACAAATTATACTAAATAATAAAACACTCTTAATTAATATTTTTATGTTTTACTGCTGAGAACAATTGTTTGTCTGAGAGACAATAGAGTTATTCGTACGGAATTTAATCGTGACGCTGCGTGAGTCGCACATACTATATATTTTTCTAAATCCGTATGATCAAAAACTTGTGCGTATATTCTATAGACACCGTATAGTTTAAATATCTAATGTTTCACAACATTTATCTTTTATTTGGCCAGTTTCAATTGGCACTTGTCTCGATAAAAAAAAAATAAAAATAAAAAACAATATCGTCAATAATGAAAAGAGAGTGTTTGACACGCGAATTCGGAACAAGCAGTTTGAACTTTATCACTATCTCTAGCGTGAACGACATTTTTCGGAAGCTAAAGCTCGCGAATATCTCTCGTGCATCAGCGCAATACACACGCGATATATAGTACAGAAGCGACGCAGGCCGATGTCGAGCTTAATGGCAACATCTGCATCTTTTATAAGGGCAGCGTTATCTGCATTCCCGAACGTACATCGCCGATGCACCGAGGTCTATGTACCTCAACGATGGCCACGTCTCCGCTGGCACACGTGCGCCGAACAGGCACTGGTCGTCGATTTATCGTCAGTACGATATAGCCCTCGAAGCGACATCAGATCACAAGCGCAATCGCTCGGGGCACAGTCAACTCTCCCCATTTATTATCCAACACTCTGATACGCTAACGATGAGTATTGGTATAAATTTAACTAATAATAATCAGTATTAAACGAGACACGTGAAAGATATTGATCGACGTTGCACTTAATCATTCCATTTGCGGTTATTAATGCGTCAAGTGTAAATTATCTAGGAATATTCGCGAATGATATAATTTTATATAGGCAAACATGTATATATATATATATGTATATATGTGTAAAGATATATATTTACATACATATGAACATATTTATCTTCCCGGACGTGTGTATGTGTATTGTCAACGATAGAATTTTCATGTGCTCTACATCAGACAGTATTCTACCAACGATTATTTCCGTTTGTTTCAGGCTTCCACCACCGCAACAGCAAGTGACAGTGGGTTCTCTGGGCGGCGGTTTAAGTGGTGCCGGGAATGGCGGTACCGCCACGGTAGGCGCGCAGAACCAGGCCATGGTGATGCCGGGTTTTCCGCTTCGCGCCGCAGCGGTGCCGCACTATTCCCCGTATTCGCCGTCGCGCTTTCATATCGATAAACGTTGTCAGCACAGATGCTCCTGGAAATGTTTCTCGATCGCGATGATTCTCCTGGCTGTGGCGCTAACAGCTATGTTGGCGTACTTTGCTGGTAAGTTTATCATAATTATATCACTTGAAAATCGTTCGATATAAAGTTGACAACTCCGAGAAAGAGAGATAGTGTTTTGATAACTGCACTAATTAATCTTGAATAAGCATCAAACCATCTGCAAATTGTTCCGAGTTATAATTAAATTTATTCTTGTGATATATACGACAGCAAGGGGCTGTTTAATGTTATCATTTTGTAAATAGTATTTAGCCGCTGTAAATGTAAATGAGCTGTTTTTATTAATCCCAAAGCGTACGTCCGACTGGTGTAACACACCATCGGATAGTTCACGCAATTCTATTGCTGGCTGACCCGAAATTCACGGTACAATAATTCATTATTAACTTGCAAATCTCGTTACGACTAACCCCAACCTACCTAATGCTAAAATCCATCGGAACGCCGACATTACTGCACCACGCTAATCCCTATACGCAGAAGGGTATTATACATATGACTGACACCATAACATTCTATATGAAGGCATGACGAATTTCACATAATCATGTGAAATTATAATTAAATGAAACTCACAAATATCGATATGCGATAATTTATATTTCCATCCTATTTTTTAAAGAGAGAGAGAGAGCGAAACAAATGTATTGTTTGCAAAACAATATTATATCGAATATTTGAATTTTCTAGATTTATTACGATCGTATCTTCCTACTTCTTCTCCGTCTGTCTTTTTCTTTTCCTCCATCTTCCCATGTGTTTTGGTATTTCGCGAGCAATTCAAGAGTCCGAACGATCAAGTCTGCTTCATGACTTTATCATCCGAAGTTGCAGGAACTGAAGAGATTTACTGCGAGAAAAGAGAAACACGCATAGAGTCGGGCCGCATTGTGTGTCTCGCGAATCTATATACAACATCCTCCACGTACTTTCTTCTTCAGAAAGGAACTGTTTTCTCCCGACGTCCATATTCTTCTTTCTTCGTTCGTTCCGCGTGTCATGAGGGAGAAGGCGGAAGGAGATTGCAAAGTCGGCTCTCGGCCTCGAGAGGAGACCGCTCACCAGCTGTTATTTCTGCATTCCAGTAAATCGAGTCTGGAATCCAATCTGCTTGTTTGCTACTGCATCCACTATCCTGGATCTCGCACGTTATTCCCTTCCACCCTTCGCATCCGTATACCTCTTACGGTAGTTGCAGGTCAGATCGTCGTGCACGCACACGTGATAATGACAAAATTCTGCTCGAATCTTTTCTCCCTTTCTCTCGTTTTGGGACGCACAATTTGTTGCTTTTCGCTAATTTGACACATGCGTGTCTGTGGCTTTCGCATAATCAAAATCGTCTCGTAATAAACCATTTCTCGCTTCTGAATTTATTTACAAAACGATAAGCGCGACAATTGACACGATCGCTCTCGAGATAATCAAAGCGATTTATTAAAAACTATTCTATTGATACCTTTGTTTCACATGGCGAAGAAATGTCATAAATTATGCCATTCAGTAGTTTAACTCGTCAATAATAGCGACATTGTAAGCACAACTCGATAATGCTGTCGCGTCTAGACTCACGCTTCGGCGGATCGGAACGAAAGGGTGGACGGATCGATTGTAAACATTTCATTATAACGTGTACGAGCGGAAGTGATGTGTATGTGTGTGTGGAACGGATCGACGGGGATGGATAATCCTACGATAATCCGAAGAATCATTCTCGGGAAATGAATCGTTCTATACATCGATCTGGAAGTATATAATTGAAAAAGTTGTTCCTTTGCGCGCCCACCGCTAAACGTGCCCGCTGTCCTTTGCGTCTTCCCATTTCTCTTTGCACAAGCAAACGGACGGACATGACGGATTTTCGTCCCGATTTTCGTGTTACGAAATTCCCATTTTGAATTTTCTGCGCCAGTTTAACGCACCGAAATTTGACAGTCTTAATAACTTGGCGGTGAAATAATATCGCGCGAACGGGGAGAAAGGAACGAAGGAGGAGAAAAGGGAGGTAAAACCACTAAATATATCGACGCTGGAGAGTACATACATCGGCGAATCGCGATTTGTCAACTCATCCGCGCGGTAATAACACGTGAATTCAATTATGTGTTATCGGTGTTTTGTTGCGTTGATAAGCCAAGAGGTCGTTAGAAGGGATTGCGGGATTCCCGCCTCTTTTTAAAAACTCTCGTTAAACCGCGTAATTAATTCGTGGTGCTCGCGGCGCGCACGAGACAGATAATTAATTAAACCGCAATATCCTGCCACGGATAAGGGTTTTATTGCCGAATTTATCATGATGTTTAAATTCAACGAACTTGCACACTTATCGCGCAGACACAACATTAATATAAATTGCGCGAGACTCTTGGGACGTGTCATTAGTCATTCGGCATAACAAGTGCGAAATTTATATACATCGGCGCTATTTTGCTCGTAAAAAAAAAATATATATATATATATAAATAAACCGCGGAGAGATACTGAAACGTTATTCTGTTTGTTGCTTCAAAAACTTTTGGATATGTGATAAGGCAGTTATCTAAAGATATATAACGCTATAACGTACAAGTGCAGTTGAAACCATAAGATAGTAAGACCTCGAATTTTATTACGCGGATATGTTGCTTTAAAAGTTACTCAAGCAAAAAGATTGGGAAATCTCGGTTGTCATGGGAAATCTAGTCTGCCATCGTAATTCGAAAGCGATTGTTCGAATTTATGAACCCCATTAGGTCGCGCTTACGGACATTCGAGCTAAAGCCGTTCTTGATTCCTGACGTCATAAAAGCGTCGCATGGCGATGCTATTTTGTGCTGAGAATACCGTCGTACATTATAAACATAACATTTATCTCTACGCGGAATTGTAAGGCCTCCATGGAGATTTCTTTCTTTTTTCTCTATCTCATCTTTTAAAGCTGTTAAATAATAGTCGACTGGTGTTGTAATTGATCGAAAGAAAATAGACACGTCTCTGAGAAAATAGACACGTCACGTTGAATAAAGAAACATATAAATAAGTTTAATTATTCGTAATTTAACTACTTCTCAATATTGTATTACAATAATACACCAAAAAAAATTATTATAAACATATATGGTTGATGTTAAATTCTCGATTATAATTCTCTACTAATAATGTAACAACACATAATAACAATATGACATATATATGTAATAATTAATGATAAATGTTTATTTATATTCTTTTGTTATATAATAAAATTTTAGTTATATAGTAAAATATAGAAAGACTATAGATTGTAATATCACGGTAAGATTTTTATCTTAACATGGATATCCTGTTTACCTTTCAGCAGTGAGTTCTATGCGCCAAGTAGACAGTACTAACTGCATTCTGGTTCAAGATATCAAGACTGTCACTCATGAAAACGCACACATTCACGACTCAATATCTACGCAGATCCCCACAGAAGGTAAATATCGAGCGGTATTAATTTGCATCTACTCTGCATGATGTAAATACTCTCGCGTACAGCGTCACACGGTAATTGCTTTTGGGAAGCGCGATTGGATGAACATTTCATCGATATAATGCCTTTAGTAAGGACTATATCGTCGCGCATCCAAATGTCATTTGCCGTAAAGATGTTACACGATGCGATCCGCATCAATTCAGAAGGATAATTGAATAATTGAGTTATTTGTGCGCTTGTTATGAAGAAGAGACGCAGAAAGCTTGATGGATTTGGAGCGGAGTGTGCAACAATGATAAAGAAAGAAAAACTGCCGAGTGATATTGATACAAAAAAAAAAAAAAAAAAAAAAAAAA
>QVOB01008977.1:0-39368 GCA_014839585.1 Pseudomyrmex concolor | reverse complement strand
AGTTTTTCATAAGCCTAAGGATGGGCTATGTCAAAAATTTTATGTGTACTTTACCCCGATCCTGTAACCGGCTTTCCACCGATTTACGCCCGTGACAGTCTGCCAACGATCCTCACCTATCCCGGCGGGCAATCCGCTCCGATGCCGTCGGGGCCGCTGGGTTTTACCCCCGGCGCGCTGGTCGGCAGTGTCTCGGGAGAGCTGGGCCTGCGGCCCTATCTGGAAAGCCATGGACATGAATTGATCGTCACCAGCGATAAAGACGGCGCTGACTCCGTTTTTGAGCGCCACCTGCCCGATGCCGATGTCGTGATTTCGCAACCGTTCTGGCCTGCTTATCTCACCGCTGAACGCATTGTTAAAGCGCGCAAGCTCAAACTGGCCCTGACCGCCGGCATCGGCTCTGATCATGTCGATTTGAAGGCCGCTGCCGAGCGGGGGATCACGGTGGCCGAGGTCACCTTTTCCAACTCGATTAGCGTGGCTGAGCATGTGGTCATGACCCTTTTGGCGCTGGTGCGAAACTGTCTTCCCTCACACCAGATGGCGAAAAACGGCGGGTGGAATATTGCCGACTGCGTGGCCCGCAGCTACGATATCGAAGGCATGCACTTTGGCACGCTGGGCGCATTGGCCAGGCGGTTCTTCGCCGACTTAAACCCTTCGCTATGACGTTACACTACTATGATCCCCACCGCCTGTCCGCTGTATTGGAGAAAGAACTCGGTCTGACTTACCATGACACGCCCGAATCCTTGGTGAGGGTTTGCGACATCGTCAACGTGCAGACGCCGCTCTATCCTGCAACGCAGGGTTTCGTCAACGACGCGTTTCTGGCGCAATTCAAGCGCGGCGCCTATCTGGTCAATACCGCGCGCGGCGCACTGTGTGACCGCGACGCCATCAGTCGGGCATTGCACTCGGGGCAACTGGCTGGCTACGGCGGCGATGTATGGTTCCCCCAGCCGGCACCGGTTGATCACCCTTGGCGCACGATGCCGCACCATGGCATGACGCCGCATATTGCAGGTTCTTCTTTATCGGCGCAGGCGCGATACGCAGCGGGAACGTTAGAAATTTTGCAGCATTTTTTGGACGGCAAGCCTATTCGCAAGGAGTATTTGATTGTCGACGGTGGCGGTCTGGCCGGCACAGGCGCAAACGCCTATAAGCTGAATTAACGCCCGATTATTGCAACGAAAACAAACTATTGCGGTGGCTTTTGGTCGCCGCGATGTTATCGCCCGCACGCTGCATCACTTTTACCCTAACCCGCCCGCAGGGTTGCTTAGCGATGATCGACCGTCATGCACCGGCACCCAGCGCGTCGTAGGGATGTTCTTTGACATCACACTACTTCCCCGGCGTCTTTCGCCTTCAGTCGTTCCTCTCTGGCAGGGACGCCTGCGACGGATAAAGATCAAAACGATGGTTCTTGGTGGTGATAGAAGCCTGCGCCGGCACACCCGCCAGCGGCGGCGCATAGTCGGGCCTTTTTACCACCACCCGGCGCCGCGCCAGCGCCCGCGCAGGTGCTAATAGCCCGTCGGCATCCTCATCGGCCCCCACCAGCAGTTGAAACACCCGCATCTCCTTTTTCACCAGCGCGCTTTTTTGCCGGTGCGGAAACATCGGATCGAGATACACCGCATCCGGCGCAGGGTGCAACTGCGCCAGCGCGCTCAGACTGGAGCCGTGATGCAGCGTCAGACGCGTCGCAAGCCACGAGCCCAATTCCGGATCGGCATAGGCGCGACGCAGGCCATCCTCCAGCAGCGCCGCCACGACCGGATGACGCTCAAACATCCGCACCCGGCAGCCCAGACAGGCCAGTACAAAAGCATCCCGCCCCAGACCGGCGGTGGCGTCCACCACGTCCGGCAACCATTGGCCTTTGATACCCACCGCCTTGGCTACCGCCTCACCGCGCCCGCCGCCGTAGCGGCGCCGATGCGCCATGGCGCCGGTGACAAAATTCACGGCGACAGCGCCCAGTTTGGGCTCGTCCCATTTACGCAATTCCAACCGTTCGGAGGTCATGACCAGCGCCAAGGGGGCCTTGGGATCGCTTATCAACCCCCAGCGCGCGGCCAGCGCCTGCAAAGATTGGGGGTCAATGCCGGCCTCGCTGCTCAAAAAGACCGTGCTCAAGCTCCCTATTCCCGAATACCGTAATGGCGCAGCATGGCGTCCAACTGCGGCTCGCGGCCGCGGAAACGGGCAAAAAGCACCATCGGCTCTTCGGAACCGCCGCGGGAAAGGATCGTATCGAGGAACGATTCGCCGGTATCCCGGTTGAAAATCCCCTCCTCCTCGAAACGCGACCAGGCATCCGCCGCCAGCACATCCGCCCACAAATAGCTGTAATATCCCGCCGCATAACCACCGGCGAAAATATGGCTAAAGGCGTGGGGGAATCGTCCCCATGGCACGGTCGGTACCACCGCCACCTGTTTTTTTACCTCCGCCAGAGTGTCAAGCACGCGCGCGCCCTGCTCAGGCTGGTATTGGTAATGCATACGGAAATCAAACAGGCCAAACTCCAATTGGCGCAGAATAAATAACGCCGCCTGGTAGTTTTTCGCTTCCAGCAGTTTGTTCAATAGCGCATCGGGCAGCGGCTCGCCGGTTTCATAATGGCCGGAAATAAACGCCAGCGCTTCAGGCTGCCAGCAATAATTCTCCATAAACTGGCTCGGCAGCTCCACCGCATCCCAAGGGACGCCGCTGATGCCGGCCACCCCGGGAGTGTCAATACGGGTCAGCATATGATGCAGCCCATGACCGAATTCATGGAACAGCGTGGTCACCTCATTATGGGTAAACAGCGCCGGTTTACCGCTTATCGGGCGGTTGAAGTTGCAGGTGAGATAGGCCACCGGTTTTTGCAGTTCGCCATCGGCCTTGCGCATCATGCCGACACAGTCATCCATCCAGGCGCCGCCGCGTTTATTATCGCGGGCATAAAGATCCAGGTAAAAACTGCCGCGCAATTCGCCGTGCTCATCAAACAGATCGAAGAAACGCACGTCCGGATGCCAGGTATCTACATCGGTGCGCTCTTTGGCGGTGATGCCGTAGATACGCTTGACCACCTCGAACAGACCACTAACGACCCGCGGCTCAGGAAAATAGGGACGCAATTGCTCATCATTGATCGAGAACAGGTGCTGTTTTTGTTTTTCGCCGTAATAAGCGATATCCCACGGATCCAACGTATCGCGGCCGAAGTGGCGTTGCGCGAAGGTGCGCAGCTGCGCCAGCTCCTGTTCGCCCTGGGGCCGTGCGCGCTTGGCCAAATCGGTGAGGAAATCCAGCACCTGTTGCGGATCCTGCGCCATTTTGGTGGCCAGGGATTTATCGGCATAGCTGTCGAATCCCAGCAGTTGCGCCAGCTCATGGCGCAGCGCCAGAATTTCGCTCATGATGGGACCGTTGTCCCATTTGCCGGCATCCGGCCCCTGATCGGAGGCGCGGGTATTATAGGCACGGTAAAGCTCCTCACGCAGCGCGGCGTTATCGCAATAGGTGAGCACCGGCAAATAGCTGGGGATATCGAGCGTCAGCAACCAGCCTTCCTGCTCGCGGGCCTGCGCCTGGGCGCGGGCGGCGGCAAGCGCGCTTTCGGGCATGCCGGCCAACGCCTGCTCATCGGTTATCAGCTTGCTCCAGCCCATGGTGGCGTCCAGCACGTTATTGCTGTAGGCCGATCCCAGCTCCGACAGCCGGGCGACAATTTGCCCGTAGCGCTGCTGTTTTTCCGCCGGTAGCCCGATACCGGACAATTCAAAATCGCGCAGCGCATTATCTACCGCTTTTTTCTGCGCCACGCTCAGCTGTACGTAGTGTTGGCCGTCGCGCAGATTACGGTAGGCTTGGTACAAACCCTTATGTTGCCCTACCCAGGTACTGTATTCAGACAGTAGCGGCAGGCTCTGTTCATAGGCTTCGCGTAATTCCTGGCTGTTCTTCACCGCATTCAAATGGCCCACCGGCGACCAGATCCGGCTTAAACGGTCATCCGCATCCGCCAGCGGCTGGCAGAGATTCTCCCAGGTGAACGAGCCGGGCTGCGCCACGACCTCTTCAACGGTGTGGCGGCAGTGCTCAAGCGCGGCTTTCACCGCCGGCACGACGTGCTCAGGACGAATAGCGGCAAAAGGGGGCAAGGAAAACGAGGTCAGTAACGGATTAGTCATAGCGCAGTCCTGCTTATCGTGAAAGCCAATAGGATTAACATGAGGCTAACTATAGCGAAAATCAATGGCGAGCGAAGCGTAACGGTCGCCGCGCGACGCGACTGGTCATTTTCCCTCCGCTTAGGCGGCCTCAGAGGCGATGCGTTAAGGGTTTCCAACTAATTTTTCTTGATTAGCGTTTAATTGCTTGATTTTATTCAGGTAAATTCTCAGTAATAAGGAGTTAAATAATTATTATTTACAGTTAATTCTTCGCTACGCTTTATCTGAGGACGGGTATCATCATGCTAACTGCCTTTAACCGAATGCTGGATAAGCCGGATCTGGGGAAATTGCTGCTGCGGTTTACCTTTGGCGCCATGATGTTGTTTCACGGCATCCACAAACTGCTGTTCGGCATCGATGGCATCATCGGGATGGTTCAGGCCCATGGTATGCCCGCCATCGTCGCTTATGGAGTGTTCCTGGGTGAGATCATTGTGCCGCTGATGTTTATTTTCGGCATTCTGGTGCGGCCGGCAGCGCTGATTTTCTCCTTTACCATGCTGTTTGCCTGGCTGATTACCGAACCCGGCATCATTTTTACCCTGACGAACGTGGGCGCCTGGGGACTGGAGAATATCGCCGTCTATCTTTTTGCCGGGCTAGCCATCGCGCTGCTGGGCTGCGGCCGCTATAGCGTGATGAGCAATCCTACCTGGCGATAGGGTGCTGCCACGCTGCATCAGGGGCGCGGAACGCGGGCCGGTACAGATAGACGATGAGAGGGATCCGTTGGCGCTAAAGCCGATAGGATTCGCCGCGAGAGGCAACCGGCCGCGGTAAGCCGGCGCGAAACCTTGCTGGCGACGGCGTAGGAAAGCTCAGAGATGGGCGAAACGCCGGCGAGATTCGCCGCGAGTGTAGCGATGCAAAATATTCTGGACTAATTTGCAGTCAGTTCTGGACTCCCTTAAACCCTAAAAAATGGCTATTTTGGACAGTCCAGAATTGGTTGCAAAATCTATAGCCAAGGTAGGCGTCAATGTAGTTGTCGCCTCTGTTAACTTATACAGTGAGAGATTCCTACTCCGGATTTAGCCACACTTCGCCCTGACGGCTCCAGTTCTGCGTTTGACATGACCACAGGTTAGATTACAGCTTTTGATGGCTACACGGACCGATTTTCGCTTCTCCAGCGACTCCCCATCTTCTGCGGAGAAACAGCTGATTCGGAAGTCACATAGTAATAGCGCGATGACAGTGTTTTTTCGTTGTTCCTAGGGTTAAAGCTCCGTATCCAAGCTCTCATCTCCTCCAATGTGGCTACGTCTTGCCCTAGACTCGGAGGTAGATATTTCAGCATCCTAAACAGAGGTGCGTCATGCCCGTTATCGTTGATCACTCGCGACCCGTTCTATGATGTCGGACAAGTTTCACGTTCTTACTCCAAGGCATCATCTTGTCTTAACTCAATAAGTCCTATAGGATACCCAGCAAAACAAGACTTATTCAGAATTAATGCTTCAGCCAAGGTTGTACATGATAGTAAAAATTAAAGCCTTCTTATCAGGCTGGGAAATTGGTGGAAAAGATGAGTATGCTGATGCTTACCATATGTTTGGAGGAAGTACAGCAACACATCCTGATATACTTCAGTTTTTTCATAACAAAGCTAATTGCAAACCTACGTACCTAATCAAACGTGATCCAGTAGGTAATCTATTAGGTGCGTGCTGTGCTTGGGGTGCTCTTTATCTCGCGGGAGATACAAAAGCTAGAGAAACTTTTTCTCTGGAAAAATATCCACTGACTTGCGGTGAGATAGCGTTGCCCATTTCATCGATGCTAAAGCCTATGCTTCCCTTTAAAACAAAATACCTGTCGTCTATAAATGGCAACATAATTAACGCCACTTACTCACTTAATAGTGACAGACAAATCCAACTAGCTAAGGGGTGTGGTAAGAATGGGTTTAGTTCTAAAACAAAATCAAGAAGAAACAAGGAGTTGAGGGATTTTATCGCTGCAGGTGGAGAAATAAAAGATCAATCCGATTTCAGTGATAATGAATTAATCACTATCTTTTCCCGACTTTTTTCAATGCGTTGGAAATGTGAAGTGCAAGGTGTTGATTATATTGCGTCAGTTATATGTGAGCTACGGAATCATATGTTTGGACATGTACTACTGATGCATGGTGAACCTTGTGCTTTCCAGTTTATAACGCAGTCAGAAAGTCCAGAGTGGTTATGTTTTGACTTTATACATAGCGGATTTGATCCTCGCTTTGAAAAGTTGAGAGTGGGAACAATAGTAACTTGGTTGAATGTCAAGTCTGCTTATGAAATCTGCCAGTCTAGAGGGAAAGATATGCGATATTCATTTGGTAATCCTACTTTTGAATATAAAGACCGGTGGTGTCATTTATCTCCAGTTGGGCGCGTACTTGCACTATAATAATGTGTGATATTAATTCATTATTATCAGTTCACTAACTTTATTTTTACTATTTCCCAAAGAGTAAGAAAGCTGGACGCTTTCCTGCGACAATGCCGAAAACACTTCACGCGTTTCTGGTATATCATTGACGGAAATAATCATTTTCCCGTTAATGCTTTTAGCTAAACGTGCCATGTTTTCGTATTCATCGAACGAAAAGGGGACGCCATAGCCTTGCGTTTTCCAGTAGGGCGGATCGAGATAAAAGAGAGTATATGGGCGGTCATATTTCTCAACGCAAGTTCGCCAACTCAGATGCTCAATTGTTGCTCCTGATAGACGTAGATGAGCCAGAGAAAGCTGCTCTTCAAGCCTGAGAAGATTCACAGCCTGTGAACGTACGGCAGAAGTACCGAATGTCTGTCCGGAAACTTTTCCTCCAAATGCCAGATGTTGCAGATAATAAAATCGCGCAGCACGTTGAATATCAGTGAGAATTTCTGGTGGCGTCTTTTGTTGCCACTCAAATAGCTTTCTACTGGTTAATGCCCATTTAAACTGTCGGACAAACTCTTCCATATGGTGCTTTACCACGCGATACAGATTTATCAACTCCCCATTAATATCATTAAGCACCTCAACTTTTGAAGGTGTTTTACTGAAAAACAGGGCTGCGCCACCACAAAATGGCTCTACATAGCAGGCATGCTCCGGGAAAAGTGGCAATATGTGCCTGATAAGTCTACGCTTTCCACCAATCCAGGGGATGATCTGAGAGGACACTTTATTCCCCCTTCTGTGGCACTTCCGGCCACTGAACTTCAGGTGCCTGATTGATATCGGTGCGATTGAGCAGTACTCGATATTTTTTCCATGCATGAAGCTCTGTAGTCTCTTCACCGCTTTGCATCTGTGTTTCTATGGCATATTCCAGCAACTGAATAGCATTTTTAGCTATGGCATCAAGCCGATCTTTTTGGGCCTTTGCATCAGTAATCGCTGCCACTTTCTCGGCTTCAATGTCCTTAACCCAGGGTTGTCCATCCCATCGTTCAAATTTACTACTTGGTGCTAATGGTGTGATGTTATCAGGAAGTGCCCCAAGATTCTCTATTTTCACCGGATAGCCAGTATTTATACAATACACTATTTCTCCTCGATGATCCTCAACATGACACCATCTATTTTCTTTTTCATTGAAAATGATACGGTAATTTTTAATCGCTTCTGGTGCCGAAAGTTCAGTACAAAAGGCAGGTCAGTCAGTATGAGGTGGAATATAAGCATCGGCTTGACCAATATACTCTTTGGTATCAGCACGATAGGTATACACCTTGATAATTTTTGCACTATCTGAAATTGTGTATGACATTCTTACGCAAGCCTCACAATATAATTAAAGGCAATATTTTTAACGGTGTTCTCGTTTTCACCCGTAGTATGGATCGTGACATTGTGCTTATGGGCACCCAAGCCTATGGTATGCGAATGTCCACCGATATCAACACGATGGCTATGTGGCCCAATATGAATATTATGGGCATGTTCTCCTGCATCGTCAGTTGTTCCCACTACACTGAAATTAAAATGGTTCCAAGTTCCACCACCAATCTCCCATGGATTATTTCTTGATGGAACGCCTCCATGAGAATGACACCCTTGCACATCAGTAGTTCTTCCCCCATAGTCAAAGACGTTAGTTTCCTTGGATCCATAATCAAAATAGCTGGTTGAACGGTTACCTAAATCAGTATCCGATACCGTTGCTCCATGGCTGTGTGATTTGATGCCATCCTGCTCCTGGCTCAAGGTTGAGCGTCCGTTTTCAGGCTTGCCTTTGATCATCCAGCCACGCATATCAGGAATGATCCCTGAAGGGTAAGCCATTGCCAGCTTGGGATATTGACTTTTATCAAACGTCTGTCCCTGCATCAGGGCATAACCTGCGGGAATATTATCCGACGGCCAAGCGATAGGGGCACCGACAGGCAGGATACTGGCGCTGGTCTCTGCCGCAATACTTGTTGCAATGGCTTTAATTGCTGCCAGTAACTGTACCGACTGGCTGCTATCGGGCTTCATGCCCACCTCAGCCAGAATATTCTTATGCTCCGTCTGGGTATCAATCATCGCCCCTTGCATGGCATTCAGCCATTTGGCGTGCACCACTGTCCCCTCGGCATCGGTAGACGGGTCACCATCGTGGAACAGGCCATCAGCGGTCTCGACCGGTGAAATAATCTCTTTCATTTAAGGTGTCTCCCCGTCATTATCCATGTTCTGAGTCTGTGCCGGTGATCCCGCCACGTCCTGCGCTGAACGCATTAAGGTTTTCAGTGCCTCAATCTCTGTCTGCTGCGCTTTCACTTTCGCGGACAGGTCTTTAATCGCTTCAATTAGCAACGCGGATATGCTGCCATAGGCGACGGATTTCACATTCTTGACAACGGTGCCATCACTCTCATGGTAATCACCCGAATTGCCCACCGCCTCAGGCAGGACCTTTTCCAGCTCATCGGCCATCACACCCGCCTGACGATGTTCGGCAAGGACATACGTGTAGCCCGTCAGCGTTTCGACCTTTATCAAGGCCATTTTCTATTTTCTCAATATCGCTTTTGATTCGCCGGTCAGAGTTATTTTGCCAGTGACCCTGCGCGGCGTAAGCACTGCCATTGTCCTTAAAAACGAACCACTGCATGTTACCGCCATCGCGATTAATAATAAGGAGATGTTCATAGTGACTGCCCACCACATCAACACCGTAAAATTCGGTGCTCATGGGATTGCCTGGATAAGGGTAATACCGGCATTCACCTGAACGTGTCTCGTTGCCGCTTTGCCCCCGACCATAAAAATGCAGAATATCCGTGAGATGGCCGCCACCGGATAGGGAGACGGCTTTGCCAAAGGTCGCTCCGCTTGCCGTGAGATTACCGCCGACCTCAAGGTTTTTTACCCAATGCAGGCGCTCTGTATTCCATTCACCGGTTTTGACGTTGTTGGCGTACAGCGCCACGCTCCCTTTGCCATTGGCAATCAGCCCTGAATCACTGTCGCCGACATTGAGCGAATGGGTGATCTGCAGACTGCCGTTAACCGTGCCACCGGTACGTTTGTCCAGCGCGTTTTGTGCCTGTTCAACGGTATTTTTCAACCCCATTGGCCACGAATGCCGCTTTATCCGGGATATCCGCGCCGTTGTTTTTCCTGAGCAGGCTGTGTTTTTCATTCTCCTGCTGGCCTTGCGCAATCAACCCCTTGATGGCCTCGGCCAACTGGTTATTTTGCGCCGGGTTGGGCTGCATCCCGGCGGCCGCCAGAATATGCTTATGCTCCGTCTGGGTATCGATGACGGCGCCCTGCATGGCATTCAGCCACTGGGCGTAAACCACTGTGCCCCTGACGTCGCCGGCCGGGTCGCCGTCATGAAACAGCCCATCCTCGCTGTCAATCGGCGCGATAATGTCTTTCATGGGCGCGTCTTTTCCCTGTAGTTAAACACCACCTGGGTGTGCGCGGGTTTCAGGTCCTTAAACAGCCCTTCAATCAGGTTCTGACCAAAGGTCAGCAGCTTTTCCCCCGGCTACCGAGCTGCCGGCCCGGAAGCGGTAGACCGGCACCTGCATGTCATCGATATTGACTATCCATAGCCAGATAATCTCCGGCACCCAGATACGCTCGCCGGCCCGGCCAATGCCCGCACGGAACGGCTCTGGCTTGTCGATGGTGATGTTGTAGCCCAGCGATTTGGCCAGGCTGATAAAGTATTGCCGGCTCAAACCGCCGGTGGCGTTAATCCTGGCCAGCACCTGCTGGCGACGCTGCTGCAGCGTCATGCCGCTGTCGGGGGAAAGACTTAACATCCGCTCCCAGTCCGCCAGTAGCCCCACGGCGAGGAAGGGCGTAATACCGTCTGCCACCTCACCGGCGCGGATTTCCAGCTGTGCCAGGCTCTTCCCCGGCCTGCAGTTCAGCCGTCAGGCGCTCACCGGTCAGCGCGTAGCTTTTCGGTGGCAGCAGGGCACTGAGCAGCTGCGCGTAATCGCGGCCGTTCATGGCATTTTCTCCACTGTGATGGAGCCTGCGCGTATCCACTGCACGGTCTGCTTGTTCACCACCGGCACCACATTGGCGCTGGGGACAAGCAGCTGGTAGTCCACCACGCCGACCACCTCGGATATCAGCGCCCCCAGCTGGGTTCTGACCGCCACCTCGCCGGGGCCAGGCGGTTAAAATAGTCAGTGAGGGCGGTCGTAATCTGTTTACGCGCCGCGTCCAGCGTCAGGTTGCTCAGGCTGACCTGGGCCGTGATATCCGTTTTCACCACCTCCGGGGCCAGCACCAGGCAGTCTTTCGCGGTGACCGGGCGCATCTCGTCAAGGTAGCGCTGCACCGCCTTAATCGTCTCCGGCGACGGCAGGTCGTTATGGGTGACTATCACCACATCCACCGTACCGTAGCCCCGACGCAGCGGGTAAACATAGGCTTCGGTGACGCCGGGCAGAGAGACCGCCCAGCGATGGTAATCGTATTGATTGCCCCCGGCGGGCGGACGGCGTATCACCTCCAGCAGGCGTGCCAGCAATGCGGCATCGGATTCGGCCTCGCTGCCGCCGAACATGCGGGTGATAGTCACATTGCTGTCAACGCCGGCGGGAGCCATCAGCAGCGTCCCCGGCGTGTTGTCCGCCAGATTGCCCTGGGTACCGCTTTGCAGTGCACGGGCTGGCAAGGTTACGCTGCCCGTTGCCTCTATCGTGCCCGGCGCGGTGGTCTGGTAGCGCTGACGGCTGCCGGTGGGACGCAATTGCAGCAGGCCGGTAATCTTTGCGCCGGGATTACCGGTCAGGCGCACCTTACCGCCGGCCGGGGTAGCCGCTTTCGGCGTCAAGTTGCGCGTGCGGGCGTGCATCACCAGATAGTCATGGTCGGCGGTGTCCGGGAACATCTGCCGCACTATCCACAGCTGGTGTTGATACAGCCCCTGCAGCGCGCTGGCAATGGCGTTTGCGCGCACCGCGTAGTCACTGTCAGGGCCGGTATCGGCGTCCGGCAGCTGGTTGCGGATATCACGCAAGAGCGTATCGGCAATCTCGGTATGGGTGGGGGTACTGTGCGCCATGGTGATATTCCGTTTAAATGACCTTTACCGGGTGAGTAAAGGTCTGCAAATTGCCGTTGGCGGCCACGACGTCGATATGCAGCCGCAGGTCACCTTGTGCCGGACGGCTGACCCTGACATCAATACGCGTGGCGCGGTTATCGGCCAGCAGCGGTTGCAATGCCTGTTCGGCATATTGCTGGGCCAGCCGGCGGGTGGTGGCCGAGTCCTTGGCCCGCGCCAGCTCATGCAGGCGTGACCCCAGCTGCGGGTCAGCCCAATACTGCCCGAGCGGCGTCATCAGGCGCAGGTAGACCGCGTTATGCAGGTCAGTAGTGCGGGTGCCGGTGTAATCGCCGGTCAGGGGCTGTCAATCAGTGCGTCCATGGCGTCAGGGTAAGGCAGGATGCAGTATGGGAGGAGTGACGCGGGCGTAGGGGGGTAACTCGCCGGGTGGCGTGCGTCGCGAGCCGCGATGCTATCTTACCCGTTAACCGGTCCGTCGGATAGCCCGGAAGGTGTGGGGTGCCTGTGGCCACTTTGCCGGATGCCGTTGATTTCCACCTCGGCGCTGCGCAAGGTGCCGCCCTGGTGCTCAATATCCCCCGCAAAGCGTGCCACCGCGCCGTCGCCGCCGTTAATGGTCATACCGCCGTGGCCGCTGATAGGCCCCTCGGCAGTCAGTGCCTGTGAGGCTGACAGGGTTGGTGTGTCAAAGCCGGCGCGCTCTTCGGCGGTTACCTGGTAACGCTTGCAGGTGACCTGATAATCGTCGCATTCCACGGCAATGATTTTGTGCCGTTTCAAGGTAATGCTGGACCCCTCATCGGTATACAGCGCCACCTCGCCGCTTTCCAGTCCCTGCAGCCGGTAGGTGCTGTGCTCGGTGGCAATCACGATACTGTGGCGGGTACGGCCGCCCACCGGCAACACTACCGCCATGGTGCCCGCCGGCGGCACTGAGGTGAGGCCGTAGTGCTGGAACAGCTCCACGTCCGGCGTACTCTCCCCGGCCAGCCCCGAGATCTGGGCGGTTTGGACACCGCCGGTGGGCCTCACGCGGTTTAATACCGCGCGGTAGGCCAGACGCAAGCCGCCGAGGGCGCGGCGAATGCGATTATCTATCTGCATCATCAAGTCAGCCATCTATCTGCTCCCAGCTTTGCCACAACGTTTTCGCCGTCTTTTTCCCCTTGACCTTGCTCACCCTTTGGCTTCCGGGCTGTGCATCCGGCAGCCAGACGCCATCCTCACGCAGCGTCAGCAGGGTCTGCAGCGGTTGTCCCCGTCCACCGCTGAAACGTCGGTGCATCAGGTAAAAAATGCCGTCAAGGCCGTGCGGCTCGCTCTTTATCCGTACCCGCTGGCCCGGTGCCCATAGCAGCCCCTCAGCGGTACGCAGCCCGCGCACCACGGCGGTGATAAGCAGACCGTTAAGCCTGGCGTCCGCCATCAGCTTGCGGGCGCGAAAATGCACCTCCTCATCGCTGTCGGTATCGCCCACCACCGCCACCAGGGGGCGGTAGAGCGGGACGCGCGTATCTTTCACCTGGCTGCGGCGGTCATGGCGGCCGTCGGCCTGTGCGCTGCCGTGCCCCTGGGCCAGTACCGTGACCTCGGAGTAGCGGCTGCTGATATTTTCACTGACCGCCAGGCGCAGCAGGTTATTGCCCTGGCCGTCGCGCCGCAGTACCAGCGTATCCACCGGCGGGGTACTGTAATCCGGACCACCCACCACCAGGGTGCCGTCGGCGCTCACCCAGGGCCACAGCCCGCTGGCCTCAGCGGCCTTGCGCAGCGCGCCCCAGGCGGTATCGCCGGGGTCAATGCTGACCTTTTTGGCGGCCAGCGGCGAAGTAGCCTGCAGGCGAATGCGGGTGACCCCCAGCGACCGCACTATCTGTGTGACCACCTCCTGCAGGCTCATGTCCCGGGCGCTAAATATCGGGGCCGAGCAGTCAACCAGCACGGCGGCCGCATCGCGGCCATAGACGCTCAATGTATGCTGCCCGCGCGCCCACCCTGACCTCCGGCGGCAGCCGGGCCTGACTCAGCCCCACGGTAAACGCCCAGCCCGCCGCCGGGGTCAGCAGGTCAGCGTCCACCTCCAGGTCTAACCAGTCATCATGCGCCACCCCGCCAATCTGCAGGGCGATGCGCTCGGTAGGGTTAACGGGCGAAGGCATACAGACGGTCTCCGGGTTGCAGCGCGTTGGGGTTGCGCAGGGTGGGATTTTATCGGGCCAGTTCGCTGGCGCGCCCGGCCTCGCCGTACCATTCAAAGGCCAGCAGATGCAGGTTGCACGCTCGGGTGACCTGCCGCAAGACTCGCGGCGGACGGCGCACTATCAGGGTACGTGCCTGGCTCTGCAGCTGGTAGGCCAGCTGCTGCAGCTCAGCGATAAGCCGGCGGTCGTTACGGGCGTCGGGTGTGACGTCGCGGGCCTGGTGCGCTGTACGCTGCCGGGTGTCCATCACGGTGCACTGTGTCACGATGGCGGTCACGATTAACGCGCGCACCTCCTCACACAGGCGTTCAATATCGCTGCCGGAGAGCGTCGGCGTCTCCTCTTCCGCCTGAAAGATATCTGCCGCCACGTCAACCCATTCCGCTATTGTCACCAGGCGCACGGTCTGGTTAATCAGCTCACGGTCAGCCTGCGGCATAATGCTGGCCCGGTTCAGGGTGGAGGCAAAAACGCCGTCCGGGTTATTGGAGGCGCTCGCCGTCATCCGCCGGTCGGCAAACCCGGCCAGCCGTTCGCCCTGACTGCGCACCGCCAGCCAGTCCGACAGCCGCGTCACCTCGCTAAAATTCAATCGGTCACTGAAAGCGGACAGCAGCCCTTTCAGGTCAGAGACAAAGGCGGTGGGCATATCAAGGTAGTTCATCACGCCACCCAGGGTAGTCCGCACCTCGTCGGCCAGCGCCTGCACCACATACTCCGCCGAGGCCACCAGATTACTGATGCGTGCGATACCTTCATTGCCGCGCCGGATGGCCGCCAGTGCGTCCGACAGCCCGGCGGTCACGCTGTCCAGCAGGTCGCCGGTGCGCGGCGTGGTACTCACAGGTGCAAACAGTGCCTGTTCAGTGCACCAGTTCAACGGTCACCGCGTTAAGCGGCTCCACCTCGTGCTCGACGCCCGCCTCCAGCAGCTGCACGCGCGGCAGAGAGCCGTATACCGGGTGAACCAGCTCGCCGGGGCCAGAAACGCCTTGAGGCGGTTGCCCCAGAACAGCGCCGACAGGCGCAGGTTCAACGCCTTCAGCCCGTGGTCTTCCACCTCGGCTCCGTCGCGCCAGGGGTATTCATACACCACCGTATCGCGGGACAGAACCTCGCGGGTGTAGAGGCAATCGAAGGCGATACCCCGGAACGACGCCGGCAGCAGCATATCCACACCCAGCTGCCCGGCCAGCTGATAAAGCGTATCAGCCATCAATATCGCCTCCCATCACGCGCCAGCCGCGTCTCCACGGCGGTGGCAATCTCGCGCCCGTCCAGCGTGACGCTGACATTCACGGCGGGGGCCGCGGTGGCGGCCGGGGTCGCCGTCGCCGATGTCGCCTCACTCGGCGTAGCGTGACTTCCCGCCAGCCAGCGGCGTATCTCGTCCAGCACATCCAGCGCGCCGACAGACGGCATCGGCACGGGGCTGGGCGGCAGCCTCCTTATCCTTGCCGCGCTGCAGCTGTATTAACGGAAAGTCCTGCGTCCCTTGCCAGGCCATCAAACCACTCCCCAGCAGGGGGATACCCTTTAGCAGCCCCCCCGACTTTCGTGGCCGCGCCTTTCAGTACGCCGCCGCCTTTACCCAACAGCAGGTCCGCGCCGGTCTTGACGGCCGCTGCCGCCCCCAGCGCGGTAATGGCCAGTGACGCCTGGGTCGCCGCTGTGGTGAGACCAGGGAATTCCTGGGCCAGCCTGGCTCCGCTCTCGGCAACGTCGCCCAGGACTTGAGAGACCGGGGCCACGGCGTCGTTGGTGGCAAAGAATTTTTCATTCTCCGCTTGCTGCAACTGCATCTTGGGTTCGGCCTTGACCAGGCCATAGTCGAGTTCGGCAGAGCGCAGCCCTTCGGACAAATCGAACTGCGCCAGCATCTCGTGCTGTAGCGTGTCAAAGTAAGGTTTGTTTTTACGGTAGGCGCGGAAGCCGCTGCCGGAATACTGGTTAGGGAACAGCTGGTCGATGTACTGCCCCTCGATAAGGTTGCGCTGTGCTTCGATGTCGGCGCGGGCCTTCTCGCCCCTGGTGCTCGCCAGGCGCTGGGTCAGTTTCTGATAGCCCGTGTCGCCGGCTAAGGCGCGATCGACCAGACGGTTGACGGTATCGAGTGGCGTCGGCCCTTTCTCGGCGTCCTGGCGTGCCAGGGCGCGAAAATCCACGCCCTTGATGGTTTTGCCGTCCTTGCCTTTCAACATCAGCTGTTTGGCATTGTTGGCCAGGTTGCTGGAGGTCAGGTCGGCCATCAGGTTATAGGCGTTGGTGACCCCTTGCTCCGGTGTCCCGGCTTCCATGGCTGCCGTCTGGAACAGGGCAGGTACGGCGGCGAAGCCTTCACGCCCATGGAAACCGGCAGAGCGCGCGGACGACAGCGCGCCCGGCAGCTCTTTAGCCAGCAGCCCCACCCCCGCACGGCCATGCTGCGCGGCGGTGGTTGTGGCGCTAAGCGCCAGCGAAGCATCCTGCTTACCTCAGCCCGAAACCGTAAATCGACGACTGCAGGTTGGCCATGTCCACCGCGTCTGCCAGGTTCGCGGTGGCGTTCATCATGACGTTACCCAGCGACTTGAAGACTTCCGAGCGCTGCATGTTGCCGGCGCGTAACATCGCTTCCACGGCACCGACCGCCTGGTCAGGGGTGCCACCACCCTGGCGCAGGGCTTCGCGGATCGCCTGGTCAATGGTGTGCTTGCCACTGGTTCGCTCGGCCACGCTGTCCTTGCTGTAGGCAAAGTTGGCCAGTTCCGCAATGTGCAGGCTGTAGTCCATCTGGTCGCTGATGGGCTTGCGCAGCGTCATAGCGCCCGCCACCACGCCGCTACCGATAGCGATCGCTGCCTTGCCCCAGCTGCGTTGCTGGCGTTCGACACCCGCCATCTCCTGACGCAGCCGGGCAATGCTCACCTGCATCTTGTCATAGGCGCGCACCTGCTCGCTGGCCGACAGGGTGCCGCTGCGCGCCAGGCGCTGATAGGCCGCCTGGGTGCGCTGGATTTCCCGCTGCAGGTGACGCTCACCCCGCAGCCCCAGGGTTTCCCGCGCCTGGCTAAGGCGGCGAAATTCCTCCGACAGACGGCGAATGCCCGGCGTCGCGCTGTCCTTGACGCCAAAGCGTAGCTGGGTATCAAATTCACGGGCCATGGAGTACGTCCGTTTGGCTGAAGGAGGCCGGCGGCGCAGGCTTTTGATGGTCCTGTTTTTCCGCCAGCCCTTGGGGTTTTCCAGACGCCCGATAGCGTCAAGGCGGCGGGCGTGGGCGGCGCTGATGCCGTACTGTCCGAGTCGGACAAGGGCGAAACGGTAGTCGCGCAGGCGGGCTTCAGCGCGCTGAGCTTTTTTTTCGCCTCAAGCTGGGCATCCCGTAGAGCTTTGAAATCCTCAGAAACCAGCGTATCGCATAGAAGCCTATAGGTGATCTCTTCTGCGGGGATGCTGCCCAGCGCGGTGATGCAACGAGCCAGGACACCCACTATGGTGCCCGAGTCCGGGATACCCTCTTCCACCACGGCTATCTCGTCGCCGATGGTGCTGATCCGCACGGTAAAATCACGGTGCAGTTGATCCTCATAAAACACGCCTATCGGTAAGGTGGCGCTGTGGGTAAATGCCATGGGTTACTCCTCAACCTTGTTCAGTGCAAAGGCGCTAATGGTGATACGGGCCTCATTGTCAACGGTATAGTGTTCGCCCACCTCGGTGACAAACACATCCTGATAGGTGATGCGCTTGCCGCCGGTGAGAGGGTATTGCGTCAGTTTCGCGCCAGAGATTTTTTCCCAGTGCAGCATTTTATCAACGGGCACCACGGCGGTGATGGACAGCTCCCAGGTGGCAATGCCCTGGGTGTAGCCTTTGGCGCGCCCGGTGGAGTTCATGGTCTTGACCAGCTGCTTGCCGGTGCTCGCGCGCGGACTAAACTCAGTCACCTCAACCTCGGTACTGTTGACCTCCAGCACCACCGCGCCGGTGTATTCCAGTGCCATACAGGCCCCTTTACAAAAGATAAATGGTGGCGGCAAACACATGCAGACCGCGCACCACCGCCGCCGGGATGCTGGCATCGGCGCGGCTGTCATCCTGCCGACTGCGCGTCACCGTCAGCTGGTCCTTGTGCGCGTCCACGTTTTCAACGATTTCCAGCTGCTCCAGGGCGTAGAGCACATCGAGCAGCTCGGAGCGGATACGCTGCAGGCGGATATCGTTGAGTTTTTCGCGCGGGAAGCGCTGAGTGATACGGGCACGGCAGGCCAGGCGCACATAGTCCAGCGAGCGCAGGATGGTGATATCCATCAGCGAACGGTCGGTAACTCCCATGCTGTTTTTCACATAGGTGCTGACCGCCCGTACAATCTGCACCTGACTGCCGTTCACCTCAAAAGGCGTCAGGCCGTTGGCCAGCGCGTTTTCCTGCTCGCTGCGCCCCGGCCATTTATCCTGCGGCGTGATGTCCGCGCCGGGTAACGCCAGGGTATTGAGCGGGCGCGCCGGGTCGGACTCGCTGGCGATGATGGCGGCATACATCGCTGCCAGCTCGCCGTTCGGCAGCATTGAGCCGTGGTACCAGCCCATAGTGAGACGCGCCGCGTTGACGTCTGTCGTGAGCGCCGTGCCACCTGACAGCGTACCGTTCCAGCCAACTACCCCCAGCGCACCACGCTGCTCCAGCGGCCCGGACACCTTGTCCAGCCAGGCGGCGAGTGTCGTGAGCGCGGTTTTGCTGGCGTACGGCGAAATCACCAGGGTATGCCCGGCGCTGAAAATCGCCGCCAGCGCCGCATCCAGTGCGGGGTCGCCTTCGCCGCCGCGCATCGGCGTCAGCGCGGCGGTGACACCCGGCGCGGTCACCGTGACGGCCACGCCAATCTGGTTACCGCAAGCGCCTTTGTTCCGTGCCGTCAGCACCAGCTGCTTGCCGGGACTTTTACCGCCGGACGACGACGGCGGGATATCCGCCATCGCCGCCGTCACCGGTAGCGCGTCCAGGGCGTTGATGGTCTCCACCAGGCTCACCATCAGCGCCCCGGCGTTATCACCACTGGCCACAGCAATGGCGACGGTTTCGCCGCAGACGCTGAGACGCACCTGCCCGGTGCCGCTGGCGCTGCCCTTGAGTACCAGCGTGCCGGTGGGCCGCCACGCCGGCCTCGCTGTCCGGTATCCCTACCACCGACAGCTGCAGGGTGTCATTGGCGCGGATGGCGGCCCGCGCCACACGATGCGCCTGGGAGCCACGACCAAACAGGCTGGCGGCCTCCTCATCGCTGAACACGTTTACCGGCGTCAGTGTCTCCGTGTCCGGCGTGGTGGTGCGCTGGGCCAGTATCACCAGCTTCTGGTCGTTGGTGGCCAGCGCCCGTGACGCCAGGGTGGTGTTAAACCCGAAGTAATAACCAGGTTTACAGGTTGGCGTCGGTATCACGGCATCAATGCTCATGCGTCCCCCTTGGTGGATGGTTTATCGCGCAGCCCTTTACAGTCAATCATGTCAGTCATGGTCTTTTGCCCTCGTGGTCACGATATCCTGCGCAACAACTGCTGGCTGGTCATCAAGGTGATACGCCAGCCCGGTGCGCTCATGCATCGGCCACGGCGTATCCAGTCGCCCCTGATAGTCGGCAAACAGCCGGTCAGGGTCATTGTCGCCTTCCGGCGCGGGCCAGCGGCCGTTATCCAGCGCCTCTTCAACCCAGACCGTATCGAACTCGCAGGCATAGGCAGCCAGGGCATCACTGTTCAGCCGGGTGTTGAAGAGTGAGCGCACCCGGCACGGCAGCAGGGGCTCGATGGGCAACCCCATATCCTGACGGCTCATTAAGCGCCGCACGGCCCGAATCAGCCGGTTGCAACCCACTTCGTCAAGCAAGGGGCCACCCTTACGCCGGGCCGCTTCCTCGCGCGCCGAATAGGCTGCCAGCAGCACCGAGAAACGCCCGGTGGTGTAAAAGCGGTGTTTATGGGTGGCTACCGGGCGGGTCTGCTGCACGCCAAGAAACGTTACCCAGCAGGCGGGCAGCACGCGGGCGATAGTCCCCACCTCCTCCAGCTCGCCGCCATAGCTGCTCACGCTATACACCATGCGACCCAGCCCGTCTTTAAGCCGCGCCATCATGGCGTTTTCAATCTCGCTTATCATTAAAATCCCCCTCCGCCGGTCTGGTTGCGTCCCCAGATACGGCGACCGGAAAAGAACGCCGCCCCGGCATTGCCCTGCAGGGTCCCACCGTTTTGGGTGGTGGCCAGCGTGACCCGCCCGCTGGCGACGTTTTCCAGATAGCGGATGGCGTCGCGGTAGCGGTCACGGATTTCATCGGTGCACACCCGCTCTGTGCCCGTGAGGCGGTAGCGGGCGATATCGCAGGCGATGCCGCGCAGGTTCGAGGGCACCACCGGCAGCGGCAGGGTATAGCGCCCGCCGATATAGCCGTTAATCTCATCGGCAGCAGCCTGCAATCCGCCATCCAGTACAAGTGCATCAATCTTGCCGGTGTTGTCGCGGTCGGTCAGGGTGCGCACTTCACGCTCGCCGAAGCGCAACTCCATGTCCTTAAGGCTCGCGTACACGCTTATTTACCCGTCGAGCCGTAGGCCATCTGCCAGAAGCCAAACCCGGCCTGGCCGCGCGCCTCTGCGCCAAACTTGAATTGCTTGCGCATAAACACGTCCGGGCTGTTGATATCGGTCATGGCAACAAACAGCGGGGCCTGGCGCTGCTGGAAAATCAGCGGCTTTAACGGGCGGCTGGTATCCATCAGGAACCAGGCGCTGTCCGAGGTCAGACAGGGCACGACCAGCACCTCGGCGGTGCCCTTGTAGATATTGGCCTTGCCGTCATCCAGGCGTTCGGCGGTGATAAGGGTACGCGCCACATCGTCGAGCGCCGGCGGCACGACCAGCAGGTTGGGCATGATATTCAGCGCTCGCCCCTCTTCGTCCTTCATCTGGCGCAGCTGCTTGCGCGCTTCGCCGTAGGAGGCCTGCGCCTCCGCCAGCGACGCCGCTGAGAGCGGTTTTTTGCCGAGATTGGAATAGGTGGTTTTGCCCATACTGTGCGTATCGCTGAAAAACGGCTGGCCGTCATAGCCTTTTTCACTGAAGCCTTTATTCAGCAGCTCAAATACCATCTCGTCCGGCCACTGTTTGGCGGCAAAGCCCGCATCCTGCGCCTGAGGCTGGTAAACGCCCAGCTGGTCATCCTGGATGTCGTTGCGGTCCACTTCCACCGTGGCCTCATAGTCATCATTGACCAGGGTGTAGGTTGACGCCGCCAGCGCCTTGACCTGCTTGTCGCCTATCCATTTGCGCATCCGCGGGAAGCGGCTTAACCAGGCATAGGTGTTCTCCTTGCCGGTGGACGGCACCAGGGTGGCCACCTTGTCCCACTGGGTGGGCGCGGCGTCAAACGCCTGGTTAAAGGTGAGTTTAATGTTGCAGAAAATCACCTTTAAATTTGCAGCATTCACTAACATGTGCAGTTTCTCCTTATTCGACCCAGACGCCCACTGCGTCAAGCACGATAATGGTGCCTGCCGTACAGCGGCTGGCGGCTTTCACCGGCTTGCCTTCCTGCCCCGGTGTGCCGCCGTCGCTGGCAGAGACGGTCTGGTTATCCACCACATAGGCCGGCTTGCCGACATGCGCTTGCTTGACCGAACCGTCGTTCTCCCAGCAAAACGCCTTGTGGCGGCGCACCCTAAATCTGCTGGTCGCCGTTGCCGCCCTTGCTGTTGTCGATAGCCTCATCAGCCCGCCCGGCATACACCAGGGCCTCACCGCCCTGGCCGTTGACGGCATAGCCGCCCTTGAGGCAGACGATAACGCCGGCCGGGATAGTTTCCTTCTCCGCCACCGGATAGGGCGTCAGTTCGCCGTCCCGGTACGGGGTATTACGGCCCTGCGTGGTGGCGGTCATGGCTGCACCTCGTCTTTCATCATGTTGGCAATGGTTTCGGCGCTGTGGCCAAAGGCGTGACAGGCGGCCAGCGCCGGCGGCGCAACGCCGCCGGTCTGCAACCCGGACAGCGCGGCAATCGGTTGACGGGTGGCCAGGTGCTCACGCAGCAGCGCCACGTCTTTTTCACCCAGCCGCCGCACCCAATCCTCATCCGCCCCCTTGAGCACGCGGCCATCACTGAGCGCCGCGGTCAGCAGGGTAGTGACTTCGTTGCCGCTTAGCTGACGACCGAGTGCTGCCACCTGCTCACGCAGCTCATTGACCACGCTGACCGGGGCATAGGCGGCCGGATCAGGCGGGATGGTGGTCTGCTGTGACAGCGCGGCAATCTGGTTATCCTTCTCGCTGAGCAGCGACAGCAGATTGATGCGGGCCGCCGCCGTCCCTTGTCCGCCCGATAGGCGGTCAATGAGTTTTTTTAGCTCAACCGTCACCTCGTCAGGCGTGGCCGACAGCGGCAGATTCAGCATCCAGCGCAGTTGTTCTAACAGTTCATCCACGTTATTTTCTCCCGTGAGTTGTTGTGACGACGCCGCCAGCAGCGCCGCCATACCGTCAAGCGCCGGCACGTTGGTCAGTGCGGCATTCACCAGACAGGTCACATTGCCCTGCTTGTCGTACTGAAACAGCGGGGAGACAAAACGGTACTCCCCGGCGGCAATCATGGTGCGGGCGCGCCCGGTCCATTCGACATCCACCGCAAACAGCCCCTGGCCCTCGACCCACTCCAGCTGCGAATACCAGCCCGCCGCCGGGGCCGGCTGGCCGTTCTCCCTGGCATGGATAGCCTAATGCTCATAGTCAAAGCAGTACGGGGTCTGACGCGCCTGGGCGGCGTCAATTAAAAGCTGGGCCTGGGGGGGCCTCCAGCCGCCAGTGCGCCACGTCGGTGGGACGCGTATCCTGCGAGCGAAAGGTGCCGGCCGGAAACAGCTGGACACGGGTGCCGGCGCTCTCCAGCGCCACGGTCAGTGCGGCAAGGCGGACGGTGTTTTTCACGCGGTGGCGGTCCCAGAAATAGTATTCATGGGAAACAGCCTACCGTGGGCGTCGGGTATCTCGTCGTGACGGAGGTATAGGGGGTAAGAGTGGGGAAGGAAAAAGACACAAACGGACTGCCATCAGACTACACCGCTGACGCGGGCGGCGATACCCCGTTTAAAACCCGTTTAAATCGCTCCAGAATCGCCTAACGCGGTTTCACCCGCATCATCCTTGCCTGGCTACCAAAAAACGCGCCACGGGCTTTACAGTGCGTCACTTGTCCAGCGCGCGCTGAAGGTAATCTTGACGGTGTGCGCCAAGGACTGATAATCCTGGTCAGTCAAACTGAGAAAGGGCCGCGCCGGTATCGTTGAGCCGGGATGATCGACGCGTTTTACCACCCGGCCGTTAAAGGCCAGCGCCTTTTTATAGCGGGGGCGAATAACATGCGGCCGGGTGGTGCCGCCCTGCTGGTGAATACGCGCGTACACCACATTGGTTCCCACCACGGCCTGGTCATTATCGGCGTTGCTGTCAATGGAGGCGGCCAGCCGCCCCAACTGCTGCAGGATTTTGCCAGCGCGGTCAATGGGCAGCCAGCGCGGGCGGCCTTCCTGCTCGAAATTCTCCATCACCGCGTCATAGAGTTCTTCACTGAGGGCGCGCATCAACGGCTGACGGTGGCGCAGGGACTGCGCCAGCCGCTCAAGGGCCTGACGCAGGGTATCGGGCACGGTGATCGTCACATCTATCATGGTGATACCTCTTCTGACGGCCTGGGTCAGTGTTACGTTGGCGGACGGGTCAGATTTCAATGGGCACTCACTGTCCGACAGGATGATCGTGCTTGATGCGAAAACATGATCGACCTTAGATGCGAATCGATGATCGATCGCATGCGAATACGCAATCGTGATCGGGTGAAATCGGGATCCGTGATCGGAACCGACAAAATAGGGACGATTACTCCAGCGTGCCCACACCACCTCATCACCTGCCTGATGTTTGAATGCGTCCAGATCGCTGACGATATCGACAGCACGAACAGCAAGGGAAGCTACCTTGCTGTCGGCCGCTCCGGCGGATTGACCTGCGACCAGGCCATCTATCGCCACCACGCCTTGACGGGCGCTATCCTTCAGGTCGAAGACGTACAGCAGCACCGGCGTCGTCGGGTGTCGGTGGTAGAGGATGGCGCGAGGACGATACAGTGACGACACCAAAGCGGACCAGAAGGTCGCGGGCAGCGCGCCTGGCGTGCTTTCAAGGGTGGCGTGCAGCAGGTTGGCGCCCGTCAGGGTGATCACTGCAGAGTCCGGCACCACGCCTTTGCCGGGGTTCAGATGAAAGCCCGCATCCGGGGTAAATACGTGGCCGGCTTTGGGGTCTTTCAATCCCGTTACAGGCCGCGTCTTGCCGTTCACGCCCTGCGGCTGGTCAACCGTGACGCGATAGTCGTCGGTGGACTCCAGCCCGATAGGGTGACGTGCAAGCTGGTCGGCCGTCAGCGCCCGTACCCGGCAGCGGCAGTTATAGCCGTTCGGGGGAAACAGGGTGTCCCAGCCCGCATCGTCATAACGAAACACCCGGCCATGCAGCGCCGCATGACTGGGGCGGGTGTGGCTGTCCATCACCGCCACATACTGCCAGTAGGGCCGCTGGTCGACGTTCTCGCGCAGCCGCTGATAGCGCCCGGCCATATAGGCGGACTGGGTATTGGTGCGAAAAATCGTCTCCAGTCGGTAAGGCAGCAGCTTTTTACCCTCCAGTTCACCGTCTGGTGAGGCTTTTAGCCCTTTGCCCAGCCAGCCCTTGCGCGTCAACAGCGGCAAGACCTCATCCTGGAACTGTGTCAGCGTCTTGCCGTGACGCAAGCTGTCCGCCAGCGCGGTTTTCATGTCGGTTAACACATCCAGCTTGAGAATACCCGCCACCGTAAAGGCGCGGGCGTGCGCCTCGTCGGCCACGTCCTGCCAGCGAAAACCCAAGGCGTAGCCCTTTGACTCAAAATACGCCACCGCCTTTTCCGGCGTCAGGGTCATGGCATAGCCCAGGTCAACGGTCATTGAGTCGCCCCCAGATGTCCGCCACAAAAATGGCCTGGGCTATCAGCTGCCGCAGGGTCAGGTCGTCAAGCTGGGGCCAGGCTTCCGCCAGCATGGCGGTCACCGCCTCCGGTGTCTGCCCCTGCTGCAGGGCGGTCACCAGCGGGGTCAGCAGCGTCTGCATGGCCTGCGTGACCGGCGTTGCCCGCCCGCCGGGGGCGTCTTCCAGCGCCTGCTCGGTGGCGGTGGGGGTGTGCGCGATGCTCAGCGCCGCCATGCCCGGCCATCGTGCCAACATCAGGCTGGCCCCGGTAAAGGGCGGGAGATTACCCGGCGGCTGCAGCAGTGGCTCGTCGTCCCGGGCGGCGGGAATGCCGCTTTCCGCCAGCGCCCAGGCCACCGGCACCGGCACACCGCTGCGCACCAAGAGATTCAGGGTCTCGGCGGTCTCCTTCATATCGCGGGTCAGCGTGCCGGCCAGCTGTACCGCATCACTGGCGGTCAGTTCGTGGCGCACCTCGTTATGCACGTTGCCCAGGGCGTTGGTGCTGCTCTTGCCATCTGCCTGGGTGGTCAGGGTGCCGCCCAGAATGACCTTGGACTGGGTGCTTTCACACCACTGCATCATATACTGGAACGGGTCGACCTGCCCCTGGGCGGCGGATTCAAAGCGGATAGCGGTGCGCTCGTGGATAATGCCCCAGGTCGCGCAGCGCCCACAGCAGCATGTTTTTCTCTTCCTCGCTGGCACCGTCCGAATAGGTGCCCACCCGCGTGGGCAGGCCGTAGATTTCCAGAAACTCCGCCAGGTCACGGGCGGCGATATTCTTGAACAGGTAGGTCCATACCAGTACCCGGAACAGGCCGCTTTCCGCCACCCAGCCGCTTTTGGCCTGGTGGCGATGCAGCAGCCAGCCAAAGGGGTTAAGCTCAGCACCGTCAAGGCTGCCGTCAATCAGGCGGATAGCGTTACGGTCATGGGTCGCGGTCTGGAACCAGCGTTGCGGGCGCTTGTAGAAGGCGCAGGGCAGCCAGATGTTTTTCGCCTGCTTCCAGCCAATTTCCACGGCGGCAAAACCGTGACCAATGGCGTCCAGCAAGTCGAACAGCAGCGTTTCAAACTCCGGCAGGTCTGAAAACCATTCCGTCGCGGCGTCCGCCATGGCCTTTTCCTGCGCGCTGGGATGACGCGGCGGCACAATGCGCCAGGTAAGCGGCATCACCGAACGGCGGCGCTTGCTCATCTCGGCAAAAAGATGCCCGTCGCGCTCCTCCATATCAAAAAACAGGTCAGCCTGGCGCACCAGATGCCCCTGTTCGGCCTCGCTCAGGATGTCATACACCCGGCGGATATCGATGCCCAGCGAGGGGTGCTCGGCCAGCTGCTGGTAACGCAGGTGGCGGTCATCGGCGGTCCGTGGCTGCGTTAGGGTGCGGCGGCGTAACAGACGGCCGTAAATATCGGTGAGAATGCCCATTACCAGCCTCCACGGGAAAAGCCCAGCCGTCCGGGATGGCGGTCACCGGACAATGAGCGGTATTCGGTTTTCGGGCCGTGGGTCACGGCCAGCGTCCAGAGCATCTGCAGCGCGTCCGGGCCGTCGTCATGATCGGCGCGGGGAAAGTGGCGCAGCTGCTGTATCAGGGTGGTCTGGCTGGCGTGCAGCCGGATAAGCCCGTTTTCCATATGGGGCTGCAGGGTCTCTATACGCAACAGCTTGTCGGCATGGGGAATAATGGCGCGCGCGATATCTTCCGGCGCGCCGCTGGCCAGCAGATGGGCACTGCGTATCACCTCCCAGTCATCGCCACTGTCCAGCGCCTCTTTTTTCCAGCGCCGGGCGGAATGCACACTGACGCCGCACTGGATTGCCGCCAGCTCCAGAGACAGGTTGCCGAACACATAGGCCCGGCGTAGTCCCTCGCGGGTGGCCCTGGAATGCGCCATTACACCCCCAGTCGCGCCCGAATCAGCGCCAGCCCGGTGGCGACCACGCCGCCAGTCACTGCACCTGCGGTAGCGCCGGCCCGCGCGCCCTTCACCTGCAGGCGGTCAAGGCGGCGGTCGATACCGTCGAGCTGGGTGCGAATGGTGCGCAGCTCTGCCAGCACCGGCGACATCACGTCCTGTGGCTCCATGAATAAAGCTCCTCGTTATTTGTCGGCCTTGCGGTCGAGCTTGTTATCAATACGTTGAATGCTGTCCTTGATGTCCTGCATCATGCCGGTCATCAGCTGCAGGTCGCGCTGCGCATCCTCACGCCGCTGATAGTCCTGCCGTACCTGGGTCAATTCATACTGCAGACGGCGGACATCTTCATTCATACTACGCAGCCACAGGCCGCCGAGCGCCGATAGCAGGCTCAGGGCAATATTGAATGCCAGGTCAAGGCTCATCGCTCTCTCTCCTGTGCGCTATAGAAAGCGTTTAGCGCCTGTAGCTGTGCCTGCAGGGTCAAACACCAGGCCCCGTAGTCGCTGGCATGGTGCAGCAACGCCTCCGGGCCAATTCCCTTTACGGGGGGGCGGCATGGGCGGCAGTACCAGCAGGTTGGCTGGCGGATGCGGACAGGGAAGCATTATTGTCGGCGGGGTAGCCGAGGGCGGCGCGGTAGCGCTGCAGCCCATCAGACCCCAGACCGGTATAAGCAGCGCCATCATGAGCCACCGCATGGGCAATACTCCTGTGTAACTGTTGGGTTTTCAGCGTCAGGGCGTGTTGTGTGGTTTCCAGCTGTGCGCTGAGGCGGTCATTGGCCCCCTGCAGCTGTTGCTGCCGGGTCAGGGCGGTTTCCAGCGCCTGTTGCGTGGCCTGCGCCTGCTGGCGTTGTCGGGCTTCACACTCGGCCTGCTGGGTGGCAAGTGTTGCCTGGGCGACCAGGCGCGTCTGCTGAGCGCCGCGCCAATAGCCTGCACTGCCAGCCAGACCGGCAACCAGCACAACTATCCACCACGGACGGCGAATGAATTTACTCAGTGCGAGCAACAGCGTCATTGGCCTCTCCCTGTTTACGGGCGCGCCACCCAGCACTAAAGCGGGCGACGCCACCATGGGTGACCCAGGAGCCGGGATAGACCCCGAGCGTCAGGTCGGTCTCCTGACGGCTCCAGGCGCAGCCCACCACCAGGGAGCTGACCAGAAACGCACCGACGATAATCACATCCGAGGTCGACAACCGCCCCGCGGGATTGGTGACCAGCTCGGCCAGACGCCCCATCATGGGATAAGCTCACACAGATGGTCGCGCAGCGGCGCGAAGTTCTCCGACTCCCAGACCGGTACTGAAAATCCTGGGCACAACTTGCTGGAAAATTCATTGTGGCCGTGCAGAGTGGCCTCGGGCCAACGCACACGCAGCGTCAACACCTGGGTGCGCAGCACGGCCCACTGCGCCGAAGTAAACTGGTCGGTGCCCACCAGGCAGAGCCCCAGCGAGTCCTGGTTATAGCCGCGCACATGGGCACCCACTTCGTCCACATCGCGCCCGGTGAGCAGCTGACCGTCAGCGTCAATCACCCAGTGGTAGCCGATACTGGTCAGACCGTTATCATTGGCCGGGGCGTCACGGTGAAAACCGCGCACCCGGTGCCAGCGGTCAATTACCTGGGCGGCGTTTTCGCCTCCCCGACCCAGGACTCGCCCATTGGGCGTGGCGGCACAGTGAATGATGATGCGATGAATGACGCGGGACATAAAAAAAACCTCATGCAGAACATGAGGCTATTGTAGCGAAAGGTGGCCGGCGGTGCCGATGACGGGGGCGTAGAGGGTAATACTCAGAACAGGGTGGGTTGCTCGGGCGGCGGCCCCGCCTGACGCTGGCGCACCAGTTCGCGGGCGCGGGTCGCGGCAATGCCATAGCGCGGGCACAATAGCGTCAGGGCCATGGTGGTGGACTCCCCCTCAGCCAGCAGCCGGTCCAGCTCGGCCAGAAAGCAGCGGTTGCGCCAGGCGCGCCACGCCTTGTCACAACGGGGGATATACAGCTCCTCGCCGCCAAAATGGCGCATCAGCAGCGCCACCTGCGCCGGCGTCAGGACTTCCTGCAGCAAGGCAATGCGCCGCTCCCCCGCGCCGCGCAACCCTTTGCCGATGCGAAACGGCACCCCGCCGAAATGACGGATAAGCGCCTCGGTGGCCGGAAAGCCTATCAGGCCGGCAATCTGCTGCACCGACTCTGGCAACAGCGCCTGCACCTCGGCGTAATCGGGCTGGAGCGACGGTTGCACCACAGCCTCCCGTGCCGTTTGGCGTCCATAATCAGCATCTGCATCAGCTGGCGCACCTGCGCATCATCGAGCCATTCTACGGGCTTTTTTTCGCCCAGCATACGCGCAATCATGCCATCGAGGTAGCCCCAGGGCCGCCCGGCGCTGGCCAGCAGCGCCTCAATCTTGCTGAGCATCCTCTGGCGTCCTGCGGCCACATGGGGCTTGCGGCCATGCCGGGGTAACGTGGTAAAGCCCTGGCTGGGCATATAGCGCACCACGCGCGTCAGCTCGGCGACAGTGCAGTCCTTGGCGCTCCGTTTACCGGTCTCGCGCAGCAGGACGCCCCGGTAGATCTCCTCATCTCAGCCGAGTTTATTTTTGCCCGTATGCACAATTTTAATCAGATTTTTCATGAGCATCACTCCGAAGGTTAACCGCATGAGGGTGTTGTCCCGGCGAATGCATCTCCCTCTCACCGAAGAAAGACACTGGGGGCAATAACCCCAGGGCGCTCAAGGCGCGCTTGCATTGAGCAAGCTGGTATTCGATGACTGACGCATAAGACTGGCCATCATCAGGAAATAATCGTTGCCAGGCAGCGTGCGCTATCTTGACCTGGTGCAGGGCATCCGCCAGGGCATGGTGCTTTTCACCGGCAAGCGGGATGGCTCGCACATCCATCCCCGACAGCCGCACCAGCGTGCGCAGGTCGGCGACATCCCAGAATGACCAGGGGTAGCGGTCATTGCCCTGGTCGTCTTTTTGCGGGTCAACGCGGTCGAACCAGCTTTGCAGCAGGGCAATATCGAATACCGCGCCGTTACCCCAGAGCACGCGAGGTTTAGCGCAGTGGGTGGCGATGAAAGTCCGCAAGGCGCGCGCCACAACGTCGGGACGCGCTTTACCGCCAAAGGCCTCGTGACGCGCGTCATCACTCTGTTTTTGCCACCACAGCAGGGTCTCTTCCTCTGGCTCACCGTATTTGAGTGCAGCCTGATAATCGATACGTTCGTAAAATGTTTGGCCGACCCGTCCTGTCGCCGGCTCAAACATGACCGCCGCCACCGACAATATCGGGCAACCGGCTTTTTTACCCAGTGTTTCGATATCGAGCATCACGTTATTCATGGGTCTATTCATCATTTTTCCTCAATGCTGTTTTTTATAGCGCATCACCGCCTGTTTCATTTGCTGGCGAATAGCGTCTGAATAAATCATGCGTTGCCGGGCGTCATAGAAACGCAGGCTGAAGGGCACCGGGACGAGGCGTGACTCCTGCACCAGACTGCGGTCATTAAGATAATAAATACAGCGATTGCCGTTATCCCAATATTCACATTTAATCACACGATATAACATGTTTATGTCCTCCCGAATGGGTAGAGAAAAACAGGCATGACGTTTATTTGGCGCAAGCCAGCATCGGCGGATTTACGCCATGATAAAACAGAGTGTCAATAAAATATTTATTCAGTGATTCGGTGTCAGCCACCGGATATTTGCAAAATAAGGCGCTGCATTAATTTCAACCACCATGCAGGATTATTAAATCCTTTGCCCTGTCCAGTGTTCTTATTAATGTGCCATCTTTTAAAATCCGGTTAGGTTGATAAATAAAATACGCGCCGACCGGATAGCACTGATTAAACTGTTCTGTCTTCATGATTCATACCCCTGCGATATCCAGCGACAACGGCCGATATTGCCCGGTCTCGTCGATGCGCTCATATAAGGCGGATATAGCTCTTGCTGCTGACCACCTGCACTGCTTCCGCCAACGCATCCATCGCCCGTAACCAGCGCGGGTCGGTGATATCATGGCGACGCAGCTGCAGAATACGGGCCGGATTAATATCACCGTTCTTATCGGTGGAAAACGCCTGGTCAATAATGGCCAGCAGCTCCGGGCGTGCATTCTGCGTCCATTCCGCCATGCAATCATCAATTAATGCCTTGGCAGCCTGAATACGTTCATCAAAGGTAATGCGGTCCTGCAGCGCGCGAATGACCTTGTAGCGGCCATCAAAGGAATACAGCGTCACATTGCCTTTTCTGCCACCACGCTTCACCCCGTATTGCTCAACCGACAGGTCAATCAATGCCTGGATATCGACAAACGCGCGGTGTTTAAAGTCTCGCAATGCCTCATGCAGCGGCCGGGCGCGCGCCACAATATCGTTGACCAGCGCGTCGCGCTCCTTATCAATGGGTTTTACCATAGCGTCGGGTATCAATGCGCCCTTGGCGTCCTGCCAGTAACCGGCGGGGACCGTATTGTCATGTGGATTAGTGGACATGATTACCTCTCCTGTTAAATGTATTTGCAATAGAGCCTTTATTGATGGCCTCGAAATCAGCCTGGCACGATAATACGGTAGCAAGTGCATCGTGAATAAACTGGGCTTCTTTCTTTTCATCATCACTGCTCGCACCGCTGGTATGAATATTCACATCAATGCCGATGGGCGTTTGCTGAACAACAATTTTAATTTCAATTGTCATGGCGACCTCAATGTAATGACGCTGACCAAATAACCTTGCATCCACCTTTCATGAATACCCCTTGCTTAAAGCCACCCTGTGCGTTTTTACCAACGGTGATATAATCTGCCTGACCCTTTTTTAATAACTGCTCACAGAGCTTATGGTGTTCAATACGGATAACCGGTTTGCAATCATGCAAGATAACGCTTTTTACGCTCACGCCTTTTACCGTCAAATACCGAATAACGGCTTCTGCCTGCGTCATCGCGGCGATAACATGATTGTTGGTCGACGCCTCTTTATAATGGAATGACATACTTTCCTCCTTTAATGAATCAGCATTTCTGCATAGCGGTCGATTAACGTCACGGAAATCCCCTGATTGCCAATAGTGCTTGTCCGGGCCACTCCGCGCGCCAGTTTAAACAGGCGGCGATAATTCCCCCGAGAATGCTTGCGAAAGGCGGCGGCAATCTCCGGCGCAAGCGGCTCGCCCGATGCCTTGCCGTTCGATAGCAGACTGCCGAGAATGGCGCTGAAATCCTCGGCTTCGCTCTCTTTCCGACGGGACTCCAGGTCTAACGCCATGCCCACCCGGCTATAGAGCTGGGCATATTCCCCGCGTGAGCCTTTCAGATTGAGCAGCAGGCGCGGCATCCCCGCCAACACAATGGCCACCCCGGAACGGTCGTGAATGCGCCGTAAGACCTCAAGCGCCCTGTAGGGCAGCAGCTCGGCCTCATCAACCAGTACCAGCCAGTCCTTGTCGCGCAGCCCCTGCACGCACTCCTCGACCAGCTCATGGATATTGCCGGTTTTCCGCAGACCCAGCCGGGTGCACAGCGCCTGCAATAACACCTTGGCGGTATAGCCGGGGTCGTCTTCAATCAGGATGACGCCTTTATTGGCGCTGTTGGCGCGCATATACTCTTTCAGCACCATGCTTTTCCCCATGCCTGCCGGGCCGTATATCACACCGATATCGCCGAAGTCGTGCGTGACGCTAATCAGGTCCAGCGCCACCTTGGCCAGATGGGTCGGCACAAAATGTACCTTAATGTCCCACCGGTGGGCGCGCTCTGTCTCGCGGTCAAGAAAATCCCGCAGCGTGCCCTCGACGTTATCAATATTGCCGTTGTAAACCCCCTTTAAATATTGTGAAATGGTCGCACCGCTTAATCCGGTTTTATCGGCCACCTTGCGCTGGGTGTAGCCTGACCACGCCATCAGCTGGAAAATACGTTCTCGCGTTGTCATAAAATATATCCTTACCGGTTATTACCGACCTGCTTGATATCGTGCTCATATTCGGATTCAAATAAATACACCTTTTCTTTTTCAGGTGCCGACACCTTGGGTATCCGCAGGCTGTAATTGTTCTCTTTGGGCGCATCAATCACCGGGCGTAACTCGTTTTTCGCATCCTGAATCTTGCTTTCGGCCAGCTTAATGCGACGCTTAGCGCGCGCCTCCAGCGCTTTTTCCACTCTGGAGACCGGCACCGGCGAGGCAGTATTGCCATTCCAGAGCGCGGTGCAGAGATAAGCTCCGTCCATCTGGCGAATAATCACTTCATTAGGATTGTGGATATCGTAGGCCACCCTTACCGTCTGGCGGTCTACCTCAATCAGCTCTTTGGCAAGATACTGGTTATTCAACAGTTCAACCCAGCCGCGTTGGACCACGCGTTTTTCTTCTGGCATAAACATCTCGCGCAACTCGCCCTGCGTCAGGTATTCAATGTTGTCCCCTTCCTCAGCCAACAGGGCCTTACGGTAGGCGGCCGGCGTCATCGATTTACCGTTGACCTTGGGCAGGGCGCTGTGCTCGTGGCTGTGGTTATAGCGCTGCACCTCCTCCTCGATGGCGTCTACCAACTGCCGCCAGCTGGGCAATATCGCCAGCGTCTTCTGCTGAACAGGATTCAACGCTTTGCCCTGACGCAAGGCGTTCGACAGACTCAGCAGTTTTTGCCCCTGCACCCGCGCCCCGTTGGGGTCAGCGCTTAGCCCGTTATAGGTCTGAAAGCGCAATGCCAGCCTGCGTGGCAGCACGCCGTTCAGCCGCTCAATAATGCCCCGTGCCTGCGGATTACCGGGAATACCGGTAATATGCTCTATGCCCAGCCGGGGAAAAATCCCGGTGATATCCGCATCCAGCATCTTGTTGGTCTCACCGCCGCCGTTATCGGAGTAGGCAAACAACGGTTTGCCGTGGTGCTGGATGGCATAACGCCACGCATCCGCTACCGCGATGGTGTTTTCCGCCAGTGACAGGCTCCACCCCACCAGATAGCGGGCGCGCCCGTCGAGCACCAGGGTCAGCTCCGGGGTAAAGGGCCTCCCGTGTATCGGATGCGCCACTTTCATGTTCAGGGACTTACCGTCGGCTATCCAGCAGCCGTTCACCGGCATCTGTGCCCAATCCCGCTGCTGGTACACCTGATACGCCTTGAGCGCCGAGCCAGTGACCCGTCCCTTGACCCGCCGGTGAGGTGCAACCCGCCTGACCATGCGATTGACCTTGTCGTAGGTCGGCAGGGCCGCCAGCATGGCGGGCTGGTCATGGTATTTGCTCTGCCAGTCCGCCTGAAATGCGCGGTAGGCTTCCAGCACCGTAGGGCCACAGGGGCGGGCATAATGCGGCCAGAACAGGGCGTAAAACCACGTCATGCCCTCGGGACGCTGCTTCTTCGGCTGACCGGGAGCCAGTATCGCCAGACGCTCCTGGGGCCGCTCAGCGCTGAGATAGAGACTCACCCACTCCTGCAGACTGCTCTTGCCCACCCCTTGCCGGGTGCGGCCCTTTTTGGCGTTGGCCAGTGTGGCGGCACGCTGCAGGGCCTCGGGCAATGTGCCAGCCTTTGACTCACCGACGATAAAGGTCACCGCCGCAATGCGGGTCATGCCGGCCTGCTGCAATCGGACCACTTCCTGTGCCAGCATCATGCGCGCATCGGCAATCTGCTTCTGCTGATCGTTCAGGGCCTGCACCTTGCGCTCGAGCAGGGCCGGACATTGGCGCATGATTTGATGGCAGTGCTGCCCTTGACCGACTCATCAACCGGCTGGGCCGGGGCTTGCGCTATCAAGGATTTATAGTGCCGCTGTTTGATGATTTCTTGAGCTTCATCGGATAAGCAATCAATATGATATTCTATGCCTCCTCCACGTTTTTCTCTCAGGCGATACTTCCATTGTTCGGATTTAGCTCTTGCCGTTATGCCTGGACGGGTTTTGGGGAGGCCCGGCAAGCATAAAATAGCTAATTCTTGAGCTGAATAATGCGTTTTTAAACTTTCATTGTGCATACACACTACCCATTAACTAATTTATAGAGTCGGGTTATGATATCTCGATGGCCAAATCTCTCTCGCGGGGACACCGATGATTTCTGCAATGATTGCTTCACCTTTTGGCCATGGTCTATCTAAGGCATTTTTCAAGTATCCAGTGCTTTTACCTTGAGAAAGTGATAATTGCCTTAGTGACCAACCTTTTTTGTGAACAGCGGCAACTATGTCCGCTCGATGCCAGTCAGTTTGGCTATTTTTTTGAGTTTGTATGTGCTCATTAGTTAACCCTTAAAATTAACCTCATAAGCAAGATACAACCTAAAAAAGGTATGTAAGTCCGAAAACAGTCTTTTTCGTGTTTGTTTTTGGGCTTGTTTTGCAAATGAGTGGTTTTTGAGGTCTTTCAATGAGTTGAATAAGGATGAAAAAGATGAAAAAAAACCACATAGCTTTCCTGTTAGCTGTAAAGAAGGTGAAAAAAGTTTGATTTCAGGTATAGGTGCTAGATGCAAGGGACGCAGGAGTCAGTTAGGGATATCCCGAAATATTATTGCACAGCGTATAAATGTGTCCCTATCTACACTACAGGCATGGGAAAACCAAGAAAGAGAGCCATCTGCAAGTGATATAATACTTCTAGCTGATGCCCTTGATGTGGCCCCTAGCTGGTTGTTGATCGGCAAGGCAGAATCCGACGAAGTAGGCACTGAAAACCAATCGGAGGCATATGTACAAGAAACCTTTAACCATTACGAATCACAAGCTGATCTTGTGTTAAAAAGTCTAAGTAAGGAACAAAAGGAAGTGTTGGTAGAGGCCATTCTTCAGGTTGGTGTCAGCGGCATTATGGGTGCTTTGTCCAAGGCAGAACTTATGGCTACTTTTTCTATGCTCTCCGATGCAGAGAAAGAGCGTCTTATGCGGCTCTATGACCAAATCAAAAAGGGGGCTAGTGAGGAGGGTGAAGTAGCATCAGAAGGTAGCCTAACAAGCGAACGCAAAAGGGCCGTTTAAAAAAACTATAAATTCCTTGTTTATATTTAGCAACAAAATCGTTAATCAAAATCTGTTTAAACGGCTTTTAAACTTACTCAAACCACGACCAATCCAGTCCAGAATATAGTGCAAAAAAATCATTTTCTGCTCATTTTTTTTGCAACGAGTTCAGAATCCGTGGAATCGCTCCGTGGAATCGCTGTAAGCCGCGCCAGTAAAGGGCTTTCGGCTAATCCAGCGTTCCCCTTGAGAGTCCAGAAATGATCGCCACCCCACATGTACAGTAAAAACAGCCTGATGTCGTCGGTCATGATGCAGATGGGCTTCATTGACGCCTGGCAGGGTGAAACCAACCATTACGGCTTTGTCAATTGCGGTATCGAAACGTTGGCCGACTATAGCGACGCCGGCCTGCTGGTAATTGATTACGGTGTCGCCACGCAGGGGGCGATAGCTGTGCTAAACCGCAGCCCGCTGTGGCAGATCTTGCCCATGGTAAGGCAGCGCCGGGTATTCCGTATCGCGCGTTTTGAGGTCTTCGGCGGTTTGCCGCTATGCGAGGGGTTTGTCGATAAATTTGCCGATGCGCTGCTCAAGCCGGTACGCCTATGACGCGTTCTCCTGCGCATGCCGAAGAGCGTCATCCGCTGTTGCTGATAGGCGGCCTGCTGCTGGTCGGAGTGGTGCTGACCATGACGTTGTGGGCAAAAACGCTACCTTTGTCGCAATGGCTTCCGGCCATGTTCAGCCCTGACGGCAATAATATTGGCGAATTATTATTTCATTATGCGGTGTTGCCACGCCCGTTCGCCGCATTGCTGGCGGGTATGGGTTTCTCGTTGGCGGATCTGCTATTCCAGCAGACCCTGCGCAATCCGCTGGCGGATCCGACTACCTTTGGCGTTTCGGCCGGTGCCAATCTGATGCTGGCGGTGGCAGCGGTTTGGGCGCCCTGGCTGCTGCGCTTGGGGCAGGAAACGGTAGCCCTGCTCGGTGGTTTGCTGGCCGTAGCGCTGATCATCGGCTCCGCTTTCCATCCCTCCTCCACGCCGCAGAAGTTAACGCTGGCGGGGTTAATGCTAACGCTCTACGCCGGCTGTATCGCCAATGTCATTATGCTGTTTGGCGGGAATGACCTGCAAGATGTCTTTATCTGGAGTAGCGGATCACTTAATCAGAACAGCTGGACGGTGGTGCAGTTTCTGCTATCGCGCGTGACGTTGTCACTATTCCTGTCATTGCTACTGATGCGGGTCATTTATACCTTTTCCTTGAGCGAGACGGCGGCCCGCAGCCTGGGGGTACCCGTAAACCTGGTGCGCGCTGTCAGCCTGTTGGTCGGATCTGCGCTTTGCACCTCGGTCGTCAGAGTAACCGGTATCATTGGTTTTATCGGCATGGCGGCGCCCACCCTGACCCGCCTGGCGGGCGCTAGGCGTTTCGGCCAACAATTGCTGTGGACGCCAGTAATGGGCGCATCACTATTGCTCATTACCGATGCACTTTCCCAATGGACCGCCTACGTTGGGCGTGAAGTGCCCACGGGCACGCTCACCGCCTTGTTAGGCGCGCCGCTGCTCATTTGGTTGATTCCCCGTCTTAAGCAGCAAACGCTGCCGCTGACGCCTGATAAGATCGTCGCGGTATCCCGGGTACACCGTCCAGGTTATGTGTTGGTACCGGGCGTGATGCTGTTACTCACGCTGATGATACTGTCTGTGGTATTCGGCCGCCTGCCTACCGGCTGGGCCTTCACCCACGGGCAGACCTTGCTGACGTTGATGCCGTTGCGGGCGCCCCGCAGTTTGGCCGCGGCCGCGTCAGGGGGAATGCTGGGCGCAGCGGGGGTGCTGATTCAGCGTCTCACCGCTAAGCCCGGAAATCCTCGGAATCTCTTCTGGCGCGACTTTGGGGGTGATTTTGGCAATGCTGCTTGGTCGCCTCCGTGTCCGGCGCGGTTTTGATGGGCGGTGCCGTCGCCGGCTCCGCACTCACGCTTTTGGCTATCCTGCTTACCGGCAGCCAATCTGCCTTCAGCGCCGACAAGATCTTGCTGGCGGGGATTGGTCTCTCCACCGTTATCGGCGCCATGACGTCGCTAATGATGACCCGGCTGACGCCTGAGAGCCAGGTTCTGCAGGACTGGCTGGCCGGTTCGACTTATCGCATCCTGCCACAGCAGGCAGTGGTGCTGGCCTGCATCGCGTTAGTATTGATTTTTCTTTCCTTTTTTACCCACCGCTGGCTACTGTTTCTCTCCCTTAACGAGGAGATGGCCCGCGCAGGCGGTATTAACCTTCAGATTGCCAGAACGGCAATTATCCTGTTGATAGCGCTGCTGACCGGGGCGGCGACGTTATTTGGCCCGTTAAGTTTCGTTGGATTGATGGCGCCCCCTATAGCGCGCATGTCCGGTTTGCATCGTCCGGCCGGCCAACTTGCCGGCTCCGTCGTTATTGGCGCGGCGATTCTGGTCGTGGCCGATTGGGCAGGCCGTAATCTGATTTATCCCCAGCAATTACCCGCGGGATTACTGGCGACCTTTATCGGCGGTCCCTACTTCTTGATCCTAATGAGAAAACGGCAAAAATGACTCTTTCCTGCCACACACATTCCCTAACCCGCGAAACCTGGCATCTTCTTCGCCCCTTTGGGGTAATAATGTTGCTAGCAACGCTGACGGGGATCTTTAGCGGTTTTGCCACGACCCAGCTATTGGCGATCATTAATCGATCCCTGCATGCGGGCCAACTCTCCGCGTCGTTCTGGCTGACGTTTACGCTGTTGCTCATCGTGGGTGTAACCGGTTCATCTCTGGCGGGGATGATTAATAGCCTTATAGGGCAGAAGATGATTGCCAGAATGCGTAAAACGCTTGCCGCACGCATCTTGCAGGCGCCCCTGGGCGCCATTGAAACCTTTCGTCCTCATAAGATCCTCGCGTCCCTGAATAACGATGTGGATACCTTGAGCGCGTTTACCTATAACGTGGCGGGCTATATCATCAATTTTTCAATAGCCACCGCCGGCATGGGGTATCTTCTCTGGTTGTCGCCGCTGATTTTCGCCATTGCCTTTCTCTTTCTGCTCGCGGGGATGTTGCTTACCGGCTTTTCTCGCCGGGTTTGGATACGTGACTATCAACAGGTGCGGACCGCACAGGAGGGGTTGCAAAAATCATATCGCGCCATTATCGAAGGCGCGAAGGAGTTACGGCTGCATCGCCAGCGCCGGGACAAAGTGTATCGACAGGAGCTGAGCGCTCAGGTAGAGACCATTGCCCGGCTGAAATCGCACGCCATGGCGTTTTTGTGGCTGACCGAAGGGATCGCCTCGCTGCTGTTTTTTATCGCTATCGGCCTGATGTTGACGGGGCGAGAAATGATTGACGTCAGTCAGACCACCATCGGCGCGACGGCGATTATTTTGTTGTATATCAAGTCGCC